>PVJS01035535.1:0-20954 GCA_004027185.1 Glis glis | reverse complement strand
GGTCAGGGGGCTACCATTCAGTGTCTAGCTGGGCTAACAGCCAATTTTTAGCTGACCAAGGTCAACCTTGGCTGCAGCTCTCGGCTGACAACTTAGAGACAGAGAAAAGGATTTTATTGTTCTGCCCGAGTAGGAGAGCTTGTTCTCACTATTGGCAATTGATACCTATTAGTAATCAATGCGAACCCAATCCCCATCACTGGGCAGTTTCCAAGGAAATTAGGACGGGATTTGTATCTTATATTATCTTTACTCTTGTTAACTGAAAGTACCCCCAAGATAGTTGCTTTTTTGGCTTTCTATTGTTGAAGTTGCAGGAGGTTGTTGTGCCTTTATTCTTAAAGTGGGAAGGATAAAACAATATTTTGTATAACCGTTTGGGGTAGCACTTAAGCCTCATTGATAATACTGTGTGAATAGATGTTCAGTGAACAAAGGTGCAGGTGTAAAGGGTAAGAGAGGAAGAGAAGACATAAGTATTTTACAAGAATAAGGTAATTACAATGTGTCAGAAATGAGGAGGTCGGAAAGTCAAATACAATAGATAAAGAAGATACCATCTGTAATTAAGATGCTTCAAGATCAATGAACCAAAACAAGGCCTTCAAGTCTACAAGATCAACTCTTCAAGTAGGGCTACATAATACACACCTTCTTCTCAATTAGTCTGTATTTAATGCTATGTATTAGATACAAGTATGAATATTACTGTGGAATTACCTCTCTAGAGGCAGGCAGACTATCTATGAAAATCACAAGGCAAATTCCCAAAGTCATCTTTTGTGCCTTTGAAAGACTTTTATTTTTCCTTTTTATCTCTATATCATATTTCACATGGTTATGACCTTGTCATTTCATGACTTCATTTTATTACTAGTCAATAACCATAAGGGATTAAAACTATCTTCTCAATTGAACTGTTTTAAATAATGTCTCATCAATGACTACTCATTGTTGAATTAGATCATAAGTTATTTGAGGTTGTGATCAGCTGCCAATAACAGAAAACCTTATTAAAGCTGACTTTTGTTTGGTTAACTTTGCTGGGAAACTCAATCTGTGCCCATATATATAAAAATATGGAGCTGGGCGTGATGGTGAATGCCTGTAATCCCAGTACTTGGGAGGCTGAGATAGGAGGATCACAGGTTCAAAGCCAGCCTCAGCTACTTAGTGAGGCTCTCAAAAACTTAGCAAGACTTTGTTTTCAAGTTTAAAAAAATAAAATAAAATAGGGCTGGGGCTGTAACTCAGAGGAAGAATGCCCAGCACCACAAAAGGGGAATATATATATATATATATATATATATACATATATATATATATATATATAAGCAACTGCTGGGTATCTTTTAGAATTTAGCATTTATGGTCTTTATTCTAAATAAATACTTAGCTATGAATGTCCTAGACATTGGACATGAGGTATTTTAGCAACTCTTAGCTATGTTTTTACTCAATTACTGAAGATAAAATATCTTGTTCTTTACCAGATCTGCATTATAGCAATTAGGTAGACAATGTTATGAATAATTACATAGTATCTGACTTTCCTAAAGAGGTAACTATATATTGAACCAAATAATTTTTATTGCTCAGCTTAGATTAGACACAGAATTAGGTTTCCAGGTAAAAATACAGAGAAGTTTAAATTTCATATCAACAATGAATACTTTTTACAATATATGCTAAATTATAAATGGGACATATTTATACTTAAAAAATTAATTGTCTGAAATTCAATTTTAACTAGGTATGCTATATTTTTGTTTGTGCAAACTGGCAATCCTACACTGAACACATTGGATTCTAATAATATGCAATATATAATAAAACATTCTTAAAATGGGAAAAATATAAGAAATGAAAACTTCTGTTCTGACAATATGGCAGACTAGATAGCCTGAACTGCTGTCTTGTAGAGCAGCTCTCACCCCCAGGACAACTGCTGAATCCTGGTGACCTTGAGCTTCACATATGACCATCATATGACATGAGATACAGTATGAAACTCAGGGCCCACCAAGGGTGGAAAGTCTAATAGGAGCTGCTTGTGGAAATCTTTGACCAAAAAGAGCTACATCCTCACTGTAAGGATAAACTAGGCATACCTCATAAAAATGAACGATAAAGACTTGGCTGTCTCCAGCTTGATACTGAATGGAAGAAGAGGAAAAAATTTCCCTTTCAAGAATTCACAGCCACAAGTCAGTCTTCATGTGATTTTTCAGCCCAAATTTATACTTATATATATATCCTAAAAACCTCAAGTCAAATATTGTTCAAAGTAATCCTGGCTACTGATTGCATCAAGCACCTGGAAGATGCAAATATAAACCCTCTCTCAAGAAACTGATTTTTTAACCCAAATGTGTGCAGATATCCATGGAAAAGATTCTAAGTAATGTAAGTTTGTTGTAAAACAAACAACATCACAAAATATACAAGAGACAAAGCACCATATCAGGAGTCAGCAGAAAGAAGAGACTAACAGCACCAGCTCTGTAAATATTTCAGGTGTTATCAGATATAATTCTATTCTGTTGTTATCCCATCCCATCCCATCCCATCCCATCCCATCCCACCCCACCCCACCCCACCTTATCCCACCCCACCTTATCCCACCCCATCCTATCCCATTGTTTTAAGAAATCAAAGCCAAGCATAGTGGCGCAAGCTTGTAATCCTAGTACTTGGGAGGCTCAGACAGGAGGATCACAGGTTTGAGGCCAGCCTCAGTAACACGAGGCCCCCTGCAACTTAGAGAGACCCTGTTGAAAAATAAAAAATTAAATAGGAACCGGGGGTGTAGCTCAGAGGTAGAACACCCTTGGGTTCAATCCCCAGTACCACACACACACAAAAGAGAGAGAGAGAAAAGAAAAGAAAAGAAAAGAAAAGAAAAGAAAAGAAAAGAAAAGAAAAGAAAAGGAAAAAGAAACCAAGAAACATTTAAAAAAATAAATGGCTGGCTTAGCAAGATCCTAGCGTCTGGATGTGGTGCCTAAACACTGTGCATGCTCAAGTGCATTCGGGTACCATTACTCCCAGGAGATTCAGCGTGCAGGGCGGGGGGGGGGTACCACTATAGCGCTGCCAGGAGGTGGCTAGTCTAGAAGTCAGAGTTCAGGCATTCTGCTTCAGGAGAGTTGTCTCTATAAGGCAGGATTGCCTCTGGAGGTGGGAGTGGGGGTGCAGAGAGCTCTAGAAAGGCAGTTAGCAGGAGTTATTGAGCTCTCACCACCTCAGGGGTCCCGAGAGGGCTGCTGTATCACACACAGGAAGACAGTGGTATGCCAGGGCAGGGTAACTGGGCATAGCCCAGGGGACAGTCAGTCTGGCTGGCAGCACAGAGTGACTGAGGAACCCTGCAAGACTTGGTTAGGAGGTTTGGGCCCTGGTTTCAACATGCTGAAGATTGAGACAGGAAGGAAGGCTAAAACAAAGTCCTCTTTCTATCCCCATTCCTCTTTCCCAAGCACGCACCCTTCTAGGCTGGAAGCATTTTTATTTGTATTTTCTACTGACGGATCTACACTCACATGTCTTCAGATTGCAGAAATTGCCCCTGCCATTTCACTGGAATTCTAGGTACTAATTCATGCCGCAATAAGGTTGTGTTGTCAGCAACAAAACCAAATGAACCGTGATGCTTTTATTTTGTTTTTGTTTTTGTTTTAGGCAAATTCTTTCCCTAGGCAACAACCAAGTGGCAAAATAAATTCTTTTAACATTCTTTACAGATAGGCTTGCATAAATCACTACCAACTCAAAGAAATAAAACTTGCAAGAAAGTTTTGATGCTAAAAGAAAAACAAATAATTTCACCAAAGGTTGCATTTTTCTGTGGAAATACACCAAAGCATAGAATCTTTCTTTCTTTTTTAAACTCAAAGAGTCCCAAGAATCATCTGTTTATTCAGTTGACATTTATTTATTTATTTATTTATTTATTTATTTATTTATTTATTTATTTTGTGGTACCAGGGCTTGAACCCAGAGGTGTTCTACCTTCGAACTACACCCCCAGCCCTATTTTTTATTCTTTATTTTGAAACAGGGTCTTACTAAGTTGCAGAGGGCCTCACTAAGTAGCTGAGGCTGGCTGCAAACTTGGATCCTCCTGTCTCAGCCTCCGAAGTACTGGGATTACAAGTGTGCACCACCACACCCAGCTCATTATATTCTATGATGTTTCTTTCCTTTTTTTGGGGGGGGGACTGGGAATTGAATCCACAGGTGTTCTACTTCCGAGTTACACCCCAGCCCTTTTTATTTATTTATTTATTTTTGAAACAAGGTCTCACTAGGTTGCTGAGCCCAGTCTTGGACCTGTGATCTTCCTGTCTCAGCCTCCTAAGTACTAGGATTATAGGCGTGTGCCACCACACCTGGCTATGCCTGGCTTATTATGTACCTTTTCTATGCCAGGCCCTGGACTGGTGATAAAGTGGTGAATTAGATGTGGTCCCAGACTTGGAAGGACTTATCACTAGGAGAGGGAGAGAACTATATAAAGAAATAGCTAAGAACAACAAAAACAGGTAATTTGAATAAAGTACTTTAATGGACGAATGAATAAACAGTACCAGTTATTGCCAAGCACTATAGGAAACATAGTGCTCTCTTTATTAAGGATCAAATAAATAATCAAAGTCAATATCAATAACCAGTTTAACCTTCATGAGGGGCAGGTAAGGAGGATGCTGTTATTACAGATGAAGAAAACAAGCTCAGAGGAATTTAGAGATTTGCTCAAGTTGGTCAATAGCGGAGCTGGGATTCAAACCAGTGACTTCTGGCAGTTGAAGGAAGATTGGTGAGAAAATCACCCTTGAAAAACAATTAGGTGTTTCCTGGTGGGGGAATGAGGGGGAAGGCAGGGTGGTTCTGGAGAGAGAGAAGAATGTGCAAGGGCATGCAGACCGCATCTGGTGGTCTGTGAGGGGCAGGGACAGCTCTGAGGGATGGAGCACTGAGCAAGGCGTAGGTGTCCAGAGGGAGGAAGCTGGAGAAGGAGTCCTGGGGGAGCTCTGGGGGTTCACTAGCTTTATTTTCTTATTGTTATTGTTTTTTATTCTATTGGTGCATTGTAATCATACATCTTGATGAGGTTCAGGGTGATAGAGGCATGCATGCACACAGCACTCATTTAGCCCTCCCCCAGTTCCTGACCTATTCCCTCCACCCCCTTCCCATGCTCAGCACAGTGATTGACTTTGATAAGTTTGTGTATGTGCATCATGTCCATTGAGGTGTTTCCCTCTTCCCCCTCCCATCTCCCTCAGTTAGGTCGCCTTCTTCACTCAGCTAAGGTTTCTCCTCCTTTGTCTGGACTCCCTCCTATGTCCCATTTTCTCCCTAGCTTCTGCATATTAGAGAGAACATCTGACTTTTCACTTTTTGTGACTGACACATGAGCTTTATTGAGGAATGGTCTGTTTGTTCCTCCACGGAAAGCACTTAAGCAGGGGAATGACAGGATTGGATTTGCATTTCAGAAAAATTCTTCAGGCAGAAGTGTAGATTAGAGAAAAGGATGCAGGAAACCAATTTGTCTCCTTGGCTCAGGAGACCAGGAAAGTAATACCACTCCTGAGAATACAGCCTGGAGAAACTCTCACACATCTGCTCAAAGAGAGCAGTGCTGCACTGCACGGTTCATGTCAGCAAAAGCCCTGGAACAGCCTTCAGCAGAGAATAAATCAACACATTGAAGTATAGTCCCATAGTGGAATACCATATGGTAGTCAAAATGACTGAATTGGGGCAACATGTATCAACAAGAAGAAAAAATGAAATTAAATGAAGAAAGCAGGTTAGAGAGGATAAATCCTGTATGATGTCATTTTAGGAAAGTTGAAAAATCTACAAAGCAAAGCTTTATTTGTTTATGTCTATATAAATATCCATAACATACATGAAATAGATATCAAATTCATGAGCCAACACAAGGGAAGGAGGAACTTGCAGGGTGGGGCATGGGCTTTTCAAGGTGTGCTTAAATATATGTAGACTTTTAAAAAATAAAATATCAGAACCAGATGTGGTGGAGCACGCCTGTAATCCCAGTATCTGGCAGGCTGAGATAGGAGGATTGCAGGTTCCAGGCCAGCCTCAACAATTTAGTGAACCCCTCAACAACTTAGTGATACCCTGTTGCAACATAAAAGTAAGTAGGAGCCAGGTGTGGTGGTGAGCGCTTGTAATCCTAGTACTGGGGAGATGGAGACCGGAGGATCCGGGTTCGCCGCCAGCCTTAGTGAGGCCTCCACAATTTCGTGAGACCCGGTTTCAAAATAAAGTATAAAAAATAGGGCCAGGGGTGTAGCTCGGAGGTAGAATGCCCCTGGGTTCAATCCCCGGTACCGCAAAAAAAAAAAAAAGTAAGTAGGGCTGGGGTAGCTGGGGTATAGCTTGGAGGCAGGATACCCCTGTGTTCAATCCCCTGTACCCAAACTACAATACAATATAATAAAATAGCAAACATGGCAATGTCAAGATATTGACCAAACTAATAATCATTATTCTCTGTACTCAACTATATATTTGAAATATAACATTTTTAAATGTTACTTTCTTCAGCAAAGAGAAAGAAAGAAAAGAAAGCACTTTGGCAGCAGGGTAGCGCAGAGATGGGGTGCTGGGGAACACTGAGATGTCCAGGAAAGAGGTGACAGGGATGTGGACTGATACGGAGATGCTGGTGTGTAAGTGGGAAGTGGGTGACTGTTGGATCAGGGGACATGGGAAAGAGAGGGGAACCCATGGGACTCCCCGCATCTGGCTTGTGTTCTGAGTGGGTGGCAGGACCAATCACCAAGAAAGGGAATGGAGGAGAAGTAACAGGTTTGACTGGGGTGTGGCGTGTGGAGATCAGTTTCAGACATGTTCAGTTTGAAGTTCTTCCAGGAAGAAATATCCAGTATGCAATTTGATATTCAGGCCAGGGGTTCAAGATCTGGGATAGAAATAGAAGTTTGGTTACTACCAGCTATGAAGAATAAATGAGGCCGGGCATGGTGGTGCACGCTTGTAATCCTAGTACTTGGGAGGCGGAGACCGGAGGATCCGGGTTCGTGGCCAGCCTCAGCTACTTAGTGAGGCCCTCCGCAACTTCGTGAGACCCGGTGTCAAAATAAAGTATAAAAAATAGGGCCGGGGGTGTAGCTCGGAGGTAGAACGCCCCTGGGTTCAATCCTCGGTACCGCAAAAAAAAAAAAAAAAAAAAAGAGTAAATGAGATTATAAATCTTACACTAGAGCTCAGGTGTAATGGCACATACCTGTAATTCCAGTACTTGGGAGGCTTGAGACAGAAGGATCACAGGTTCAAAAATAGCCTCAGCAACTCAACAAGGCCCTGTTTCCAAATAAAAAATAAAATAGGGCTGGGGGTGTAGCTCAGAGGTAGAACACCCTGGGTTCAATCTCCAGAACAACAACAACACATCTTAAATTAGGAACAAACACAGATGTACATTAGCAGGCATGGTGATGGACACCCATAATCTCAGCCACTCAGAAAGCTGAGGCAGGGGGATGGCAAGTTTGAGGCCGACCTGGGCAACTTAGTGTGGCCCTGTCTCAAAAAAAAAAAAAAGAGAAAAAAAGGCTGGGAATGTAGCTCAGTGGTAGAGCGCTATTAAACCCAGCGAACAAGGTCCTCAGTACTGTGAGGTGGAGGGAGGGTGTACAGATGTACACTACGCATAACAATGAAAATAGATTTTAATGGGAGATGAGCTCAGGTATGCAAAGTATTATATGTGAGTAAAATACTAATCCTGACTTTTACTCATTTTATATGAAACTTTTGCAAGAAGTAGTAACCTGCCTCTGACTAAAGACATGTCTATGATCTGGAATGTGTGGTCCTAACCTAGCCTCATTACCATGAGGTGGAACTTTATTTTTTTGTGGTGCTGGGGATGAATCCATGGGACTTTCTACTTCTGAGCTATACCCCCAGCCCTATTTTAGTTTTATTTTGAAATAGGATCTTGCTAAGTTGCTGAGGCTGGCCTTGAACCTGAGATCCTCCTGTCTCAGCCTCCCAAGTACTAGGATTACAGGCCTGTGCTACCATGCCCAGCTCATGAGGAGGAACTTAATGATCCACCTGCAAAAGGCATTGCCAATTCGCCAATGGGAAACCAAATTGATGTTGGTAACCCAGCTAATATTCAGAATCATCTGGGGAATCTACAAAAGCAACACAAATCCCAGACTTATTGAACCAGGATCCTGGGGATAGGGCCTGGAAATCAGAATTTTAAAGAGCTCAGTCAGGTCATTGGCCAGGTGTAGGAGTGAAAGAAAAAGCTCCTGAACGGTGGCTGTCACCTACTCTAGTGGGCCCTTTTTGCCTCTGTGTAACCACTGGTCCTCCACTGGGACCACATGCAAGTTACTTAACTTCTTTGTGTCTCAGTTTCCTCCTCCACCAAATGAGGATAAAAATAGTAACTGCTCTTGGGGTTCTTGTAAGAATCAAATGAGTTCATTTATGCCAAGTACATATACTAGTGTTTAGCATTCTAGTGTAAACATGCAATGAAAGTTAGTTACTATAATTATTATTCTTACCAACTATTTTGGTTAGCTTTTTCTTCATTGTGACCAAAACCCCTGAACGAATGCAAGAACGACTTAGAGGAGGAAAGTTCTATTTGAGCTTATGACTTCAGAGGTTCAGTCCATGGTTGGCTGATTCCAAGGCAGAATCATCATGGTGGCAGGGTGTGGTGGCGGAAAACTACCCAACTTGTGGTGTGGTGGCAGGAAGTAAAGGGAGAGATAGAGAGGAGGGGGCCAGGGACAGATATCGTCCCCAAGGCCCTGCCCCCAGTGGCACACTTCCTCCAGCCATGCCCCCCCTCTGAACCTTGCTGCATTGGAAATCAGGCTTTCAACACAGGAGTGTTTGGGGGGAAACTTCAGATTCAAACCATAAGATCCACATATGTCACAAGGGAACTGGAACACTGTTTCTACTACTTTTTTTTTTTTGCCAACTAAAACATTCTAGTGATTTTTTTTTTAAAGAATACAATTCTACACTGGAGTCTTTTGTACTGTGATTGCCATGTCTCTTGTGGTCCCAGCCTCCTCCTTCCCTTGCTTCTTTTATTTCTTTGGCACAGGACATTAATTCTGAAGCTATTGGAAACACGAAGGCATATTTTATGCAAGAATTAGTTTTTGAGGGTTTTGGCAGGTAGTCGAAGGTAGATTCTTAGTCAGATGGCTCTTATTAGTTTCCAGGTGACTCTGCAGACCTGATGACATGCAAAATTTCTGGCAGTATCTCCATGGTTAATAAATTTGCTCCTGAGTAAAGTTACTTTGTTGGCCTTCAGGCCCATGCATGCTCTAACACCTAATTATATGGATTTTCTGAGTTTGAAGTGTCATAGTACACCTAGTTTTTTAAAGGGAAAATTCCATGAATTATTATAGTACACATAAATTATTAATCCAAGCAGGTCCATAAGGATTAAAAAAACAAATATGCATTATAGACACACATCCTTGCCAGTGTTACTAATCACTTCATCCTAACGATGGACCTCGGGTATATTTTATAAATATTGTGTTGGCTCATTTTTGACAATTAGAATTTCCCTACATTGACAGTTACACAATAGTCTTATTTTCATGCTAATAATTCCAAGATTTTCACCTATGAAGTGGTTAATTATTTCTAAACTATTGCTAAAGCACATTTAGAGAGCTATGTGAAAATATAGCCAAGTAAGTTAGGGCATGAAATGGTGCAGCATTAATATTTCAACACATCAAAAAAGACTCAGCTTTACTAGTCATGAAATGCATATTACAACCACAAGGGAATACCACTGCACAATTGCTGGAATGGCTAAAACCGAAAAATAGACAATGTAAGTGTTAGCAAGGATGTGGAAGGACTGGATTTCCAGTGGGAATGCAAAATGGCATAACCACTTTGAAAAGCAATCTGATAGTTCCTTGTAAAGTTGACCACAAATGACTATTTGACCCAGACATCTTAGTATTTACCCAAGAGAAATGAAAGCTTATGTTCCCATAGAAACCCTTCTACAGATATTTATGGCAGTTTTATTTATAATTGTCCCAAACTTGAAACACTCAGATATCCTTCAAGGAGTGAATAGATGACTAATTGGTGGTATATCCAAGTGAAAGGCTGGATAATGGTCCCCAGAAGATATCCATGTCCTAATACCTGGAACCTGAGAATGTTACCTAATATGACAAAAAAAAAAAAAGATTGAGGATTTCTTTCTTTTTTTTTCTGGTGCTGGGGATTGAATGATTAAGGATTTTGAGATGGGGAGATTTACATGTATCCTTATAAGAGAAAGGCAAAGGGAGATTTGATTTTGGACTTCAGAAGAGGAGGCACTGTGACCATAGAGGCAGAGAGTGGAGTGACATGATGTGGCCACAAGCCAAGGAATGCCAGCACAGCAGCCACCAGAATTGGAGAGGAACCAATTCACCCCTAAAGCTTCCAGAGGCCTTGCCAACATCTTGGTTTGGGCCCATTAATACTGGTTTTGGACTTCTGCCTTCCAGAAGTGTTGCTTTAGGTCACCAAGTTTGTGGTCATTTTTAATAGTAGCTATAAGAAACGAATACTCCATCCAGTGAAATACTACTCAGCAATCAGAAGGAAAGCACTATTGATATACACAACAATATGAATGAATCTCAGATGCATTAAGCTTAGTGAAAGAAACCAGACTGAAAGGCCACGTGCTATATGATTTCGTTTATATGGTCTTTTTGAAAAGCCAAAATTGAAGGTTAGAGAACAGACCAGTGGTTGCCAGGGGTTAGGGTTGATTACCAAGAGTTAGCCTGAAGAATTTCATGGACGAGGGGGGGGGTGATAGAACTGTGCTGAATCTTGACTATGACAGTGGCTTAGATGCTCTATGTGTCAAAACTCATAAAACTATAGCAAAGAGGGTAAATTTTACTGTATATACATGTAAAAAATAGCTCAAGTTTTAGCAGCCAGGAAAATTGGGACGTGTTAAACTTCAAAGATCACGTAACTCAAGTCTCTGCTTTAAGAGGCACTGGTTTCTAGCTCAGACCTCAATCAGAAAACTTCTCTTTCCAGCAGAGGGTAGGTTAACTCTTTGGTGGACAGGTACAGTAGCACATGCCTGTCACACCAGTACTTGAGAGACTGAGGCAGGAAGATTGAAGCTTCCAGGCCAGCATCAGCAACTTATGGAGGCCCTGTTTCAAAATAAAAAATAACCTGTAATCCCAGTTCTTGGGAGGTGGAGACAGGACGATCATAGATTCAAGGCCAGCCTCAACAACTTGGCGAAGGCCTCCACAACTTAGTGAGGCTGTTTCAAAATAAAAAATAAAATAGGGCTGGGGGTGCACCTCAGTGGTAGAATATCCCTGGATTCAATCCCCAGTAAACACACACACACACACACACACACACACACACACACACACACACGCCTTTTCTTAAGGTGAACTTTAAACAGCCATAAACTGAGAGTTTCTGCAAAGGCCAAGAAAATGACATCCTACTGCATAAAGACCTGAGTGGGACAAGACTGAAAGGAGCAGCGGAGTGTGGATGCACAAAGTGGAGAGTGGGCCAGAGAGGACACTGTGCTCAGTCGCATCCACCTTGCTGAAGGTTTCCACTCAGAGGGGAATCAGGTGTTTGTCCTGGACTCTTCCCCGAAGCACTAACATGGAGCGTGTCACTGTGGTCGAGAGAAGTGTCCTCACTCTGTGTGCATGGCTCTTTTGCTGCTTTAACAAAGTTCAAAGTTGAATTGAATCTTTTTGGTTTTGTTGCCACACAGGGCTGTTCATGGGAAGCAAGTTAAAGGATGTTTACTAAAAATAATCATTTGAGTTTTGAAATGCTGTAAATCTTACCTCTGTAACTCATGGAGTCTAAAACGTTGTACAAAATGAAGAGTTGTGTTATGGTGTGGTTAGCAAAATGACAGAGGTTAAGCAATAGAACACAAGGTTGAGGATTCTAGGAGTGCCGTTCTGCCATTCAACCTACCCACCCTTGCTGGAGTCTGACGTCCCCTGGGAGCAGTTCAGGGACTTAAATACTCCTGGGGATAATTGTGAGTCTTGTGGCTTGTTAAATCTTCTGAGACAGCAGCAAAGAATGCCAACAATCAATCAATCTCAAAATCTCTCTCTCTCCTCTCTCTCTCTTTTCTTTTTTGGTGATACTGGGGATTGAACCCAGAGGCATTCTATCTCTGAGCTATACCCCCAGCCTTTTTTATTTTTTATTTTGAAACAGGGTCTCACTAAGTTGCTGAGGGCCTTGCTAAGTTGCAGAGGCTGGCCTTGAACCAGTAATCCTCCTGTCTGAGCCTCCCAAGTACTAGGATTACAGACATGTGCCACTACATCCAGCAGTTGGCACTCATCTTGGTAGCCTAATCCAGAGAAGTTGGATGGGAACATACTGTGGACTCAGAAATTCTATGCCCTTTGCAACATTTGAATTGTAAGTGGTTTCCCTGCCTGGTCTAGCCCTCATCTCCATCCTCCTCTGCAAAACACTAGGGTTTTAGCTGACCACCGTTTGAAAATCAGGGCTGGACAGATAATGGGAGGGCACTGACAGCTGCATTATATGTGAATTAATCTCATTATAGGGTGTGTTACTGCTGTGGTTTTTGTTTTAAGGTAAATGGGCTTAATTCATTATCTGTGACAGCAAGTTGAAAGCAAACCAATTGCTGTTAAGCCAGTCCTAGTTTGAGAAGAAGGAGAATGCTGTGATCTTAAAATGTGACAATACTAGCTAGGCATGGTGGCAGTAGGATTGCAGAGACAGTAGGATTGCTGAGATGGGGGGATCGCAGGTTCAGGGCCAGACTGAGTGACTTAGTGAGAATCTCAGCAGTGTAGTGAGACTCTATTCCAAAATAAAAAATAAAGAAGGGGCCGGGTGTGGTGGCGCACGCTTGTAATCCCAGTACTTTGGGAGGCGGAGACTGGAGGATCCGGGTTTGCGGCCAGCCTCAGCTCTCTCTCTTTCTCTCTCTCCCTGTCTCTCTCTCTCTCTCTCTTTCTCTCTCTCTACTTAGTGAGGCCCTCCACAACTTCATGAGACCTGGTTTCAAAATAAATATAAAAAAATAGGGCCGGGGGTGTAGCGCAGAGGTAGAACGCCCCTGGGTTCAATCCCTGGTACCGCAAAAAAAAAATAATAATAATAATAAATTTAAAAAAATAAAGAAGGCTGGGGGTGTAGCTTGGAGGTAGAATGTCCCTGGGTTTAATCCCTGTACCAAAAAATAAAATAAAGTGCCAATCCTGAGTCTGTTTGCCCTCAGATCTACTCCTCATTCTTCTGCTCTGCAGGCCTGTTTTCCAGGCCCTTCTATCCACTGGACTTCTAGCCACTGAGTTTGGCCAATGGAAGTCTGTGGTAAGCAGAATGAATAGTGGTCCTCTAAAGATGTTCACATCCTAATCCCCAAACTTGTGAAAATGTTACACAACAAAAGGGACTTCGTAGATGTGATTAAGGTGGACCTCGAGATGGGGAGATTATTCTGAGTGGACCAGGTATATTTGCTCTAATCACACAAGCCCTTAAAAGTAGAGAACTTTCTCTGGCTGGGAGCAGAAGAGATGAGGTGGGCGGTGGGGAGGGAGGTCTGAGGGACCAGAAGCATGAGACTTTATCTGCCCTGGCTGGTTGTGAAGATGGAGGGAGAGACATGAGCCAAGGCCTATGGGCATATTCCAGGGGCTGAGAGTCACTCTTTGACAGCCAGCAAGGAGACAGGGTCCTCAGTTTTATACCTGTTTGGAGCTGAATTCTGCAACAATCTGGAGGAGCTCAGAAACAGATTCACCCCTTGAACCTCCAGAAAGGAAAGTAGCCCTGCCAGTGCCTTGGCTTGGCCTTGTGAGATCCGAAGTGAAGGACCCAACTGAGCCATACTGCGCTTGGCTTCTGCCCCACAAACTGTGGCCCCTGGGGTTCTGGTAATGTCAGTGCTTCCTACTGTTTCTCCAACCTGAGGGTCCTAAGAGCTTCCGGTTGTTGCTAACACTTGGGACACCTTGTGGTCCCTGGTAGTCTCAGCCTCTTCCATCTCAGGTATTATCAATGCACTCTAGAAAATTCCCTCTGCTTTAAACAAACTGAGTGGTTTCACTTTCCTGAGTGTGTGTGTGTGTGTGTGTGTGTGTGTGTGTGTGTTACTGGGGACTGAACCCAGGGACATTCTACACATTGTACCTCTGTGCTACACCCCCAGTACTATTTTATTTTGAAACAAGGTCTTGCTAAGTTGCTGAAGCTGGCCTTGAACCTGTGATCCTCCTGTCTTCCTGTCTCAACTTCCCAAATACCAGCACCTGGCTTCAACAACTTTTCTTAGAGCCATCAGAAGATGAGATCAAGCACGGTGGCTCAAGCTTGTAATTCTAGTACTTGGGAGGCTGAGACAGGAGGATTGTAGGTTCGAGGACAGCCTCAGCAAGTAATGAGACTTTCAACAACCCAGTGAGACCTTGTTTCAAAATAAAAATAAAAAAATTGGTCTGGGAGTGAAGCTTGGAGGTAGAATGCCCCTGGGTTCAATCCCCAGTACCCCAAAAGAAGAAGAAGAAGAAGAAGAAGAAGAAGAAGAAGAAGAGGAGGAGGAGGAGGAGAAGATCACAGGAGAAACCTCTGCCTCAAAAGCTAGAGAGAAGCCGGGAGTAGTGGCGCACGCCTGTAATCCCAGTACTTGGTAGGCTGAGACAGGAGGATCGCAGGTTCGAGGACAGCCTCAGCAAATAGTGAGATTCTCATCAACCTAGTGAGACCCTGTTTCCAAATAAGAAATAAAATCGGGCTGGGGGTGTAGCTCAAAGGTAGAATGCTTCTGGGTTTAATCCCCAGTACCACACACACACACACACACACACACACACACACACACAAAGCTAGAGAAGCCGGGTATGTGATATACATTCAATTAATTAATATTTACCATACTGGGAATTTAATCCAGTGTCTCAAAATGCTGGGTAAGTGCTCTACCAGTGAGCTACATCCCAGGCCTTTTCATTTTATTTATTTATTTATTTATTTATTTATTTATTTATTTATTTATTTGTGGTACCGGGGATTGAACGCAGGGGCGTTCTACCTCCGCGCTACGCCCCCGGCCCTATTTTTTAATGCTTTATTTTTGAAACCAGGTCTCATGAAGTTGCGGAGGGCCTCACTAAGTAGAGAGAGAGAGAGAGAGAGAGAGAGAGAGAGCTGAGACTGGCCGCGAACCCGGATCCTCCGGTCTCCGCCTCCCAAAGTACTGGGATTACAAGCATGCGCCACCACACCCGGCTTTTTCATTTTATTTTGAGACAGGGCCTCACTAAGTTGCCCAGGCTGGCATTGAACTTGTGAAACTCTTGCCTCAGCCTCCCATGTAGCTGGAAGTACAGTTATGCACCACTGTGCCTGGCTATTGACATTTATTTTGGTACTGGGGGTCGAACCCAGGGGCATTCTACCTCCAAGCTACACCCCAGCCCTTTTTATTTTTTATTTTGAAACAAGGTCTCACTAAACTGCTGAGGCTGCTTGAACTTTCGATCTTCCCGTCTGAGCCTCCGAAGTACTGGGATTACAGGCATGCACCACCACACCCAGCTTTCTGGGCTTTAAAACAAATTTATTTTGTGCAGGAATATTAGTAGGATTCAGTTAGAAAGTAGACTAAAGCAATAAATCCAGTCGGTTAATGTTGGTTTATAGAGCGCAAGAAGTAAGCCTTCCACATGGCAATTGTGAGCTCAGCTTCTGAGATATCAATCTTTAAATTCCTAACACAAGAAGCCATGTCCCTAAGTTTGTCTTCACTTTTCAATTTAATGGCAGACTCTCTTGACAAAGATTGTTTATATGTGAGCTTTTCTAAGATGGTAAGAAATGGAAGGCAAGTGTGGCAGTTATAAATATTTTCTATGAACTCTGGGGATGTAAGGAATGTTGCACCCTTTATAGTTTGAACCATATGAATTGGGTATTTTTGCAAGTCATAAATTGTCAAATTATCAACAATTTTATATGCTTTACCCTTGTAATTTTTCTCTAAATCAATTTACTTCTATTTTGAACCTTCATTTGGCCACATTGGATAGAAAGTTAAGTTTAGTCATCTGCAGGATTCCTCTATATTTTCCCTTTCACCTGCCCCTCCCCTCCCCCAATCCCCTGTCTTTCCTGGGAATATGTCACAGTTTCCAAGGAGGAGGAGGGTCAGGCAATAGGGGTGAGCATGTGACCCCATTGACACTGTGTCTTCCATGTCTGCATACTTCTGTTCTTCCTGTGCTGTTCCGGGAGATGGGCATCAAGAGGGGCTGCCTAGGGATCTGCCTGCCTGGACACACTGGTCAATGGTTTCTTCTCTGGGGTCTTGTTTCCATAGTAGCACAGCCCTGAGTGCGAGGAGGTTCCAGATCACCATGACCAGGCTTACTGTAAAGAAAATAGATCACTGTCCACACTGCCTGGAACATCAGGCACTCAGTAAATATTGATTGAAGGAATAAATAAATGATCTGAAGTTTCAACCCAAGCATAGGAAGCAGAGTGAGCAGAAAAATAGCAATAGCAAACACTTCTAGGGCTCTTAATGTGGCAGGCCAGTATTCTAACTGCTTTCCATAAGGGATTGCATTCAGTCCTTCAAATGGCCATAGTGCATAACTGAGCAGAGCGAAAGTAACTTCTTCAGTTTGTGGCAGACTTCTGTAGTCTGACCCAAAAGCCTGGAGGTTTGAGCACTTAGTCCATACTGCAGCCCAGGCCTGGATTCAAGGATATCAAGGATGCTTTCTAACTTCTCAGAGAAGAAAGAGCTAGGCCTTCAAGGTCCTGGAAGATTGCATGTAGTTTCAGCACAGATTTCACCAGTGGCATTTATTTATGATACTTAAGATCACTTACAAATCCTGGGCTACATCCTGGCATGCAGCCAACCCACTGGCATTCCTGTTTGGTGTAATTTGCACGACTGGTCATCTGAGAAAGACAGCTAACAGCAACAATTGCTGGGTGATGAATGGCGAAAAGTAGGGCAGCTCAAAGCATGACGGGGACAAGGAATGCAATCAGGAAATGCTGACCTGGAACTTGGAGCGGGGAAGTGAGGCTGTGATGGATGGAAGGCAGCAGCTGCACGTACACCATGTTGGCACGCACAGTCTGGGAAGCACTGCTTAATTTGAATTGAAATGGGCAGCTTGAGAGGCAGAGAGGCAAGCAGTGACCAAAGCCACAAACCAAAATACAAACCTTTCATTAATCTTTCCAACCACATTCGCGCTCTGGGGAACACAACTTTCCAATGAGTTGAACACAACACCTTCAGCATCATTTGTCAACATAATAAAGAACTGTGATACAGGGCTGTGGGTCCAGCAGCATGCATTAAGAGACTTCTGATAGAAAAAGGGAGGAAGAGGCTTCAAGCTGAGATCGAATGGCCAGGCCTGGGCCAATCTATGAACAAAGAATTTTTTGAAATGGCAGTTCTGGAATGTCCTGAGGGGCTCATGGGCATGAGCAGAGTGATTTCACATCTCAAAGTCATGGGGTCCTGCTATTTTCCTCCCCTTTATTGTGCTTCTAGCTCTTCTATCTCAGCCTGGGTCAGAGCTCTGGTCCCCCTGGAGTCAGGAGACTCAATCTAGCAGAAGCACAATCCTGACCTCTCAGCACAGTGTTGGGTTCTGTGTTTTTCTAGATCCACTTGCCCAGCTTGCCCAAAGGAGGCACTTCATGGATCTGTGACTTTTTATTCCTTGCCTCAAATGAGATTTAAAATGGATAATTAAAGTTAAGAAAAAGAATGCTATTCAATTTTTAAGTTTCCTGAGGATTTCCATAAAGTCAACCCCCAAAACAAAATTGTAATTCAAGTCATAGTGTCTTTGTGTTTATGAAAGTGACCCCAGACCAAGGTGCAAACGATTTTTAATTTCCTTTCTAAATGAGGTCACATTAGCTCTTAGATGATTTACCATGGGCCCAGTAATTTATATAATCGCACAGTTCTAGACCCAGAATACATTTCAAAGGTGACCTAGTAAAACCCCTTGGTGCAGAGAGGATGATGATGAGTCGGGGTTCAATGACTCGTCCAGCATCACAGGAGTGAGAAGTGGCAAAGCCCAGTGCCGGGAGAACGCATTTCCCCTCTTCATGGGTTCTGTTGACCAGGCTCCCCGTCCCTTTCTGTCCTCAGGAGGCAGAATGACATGCTCTCCCTGGCTTGATTCATCTCTGCCTCCTTCCCCTCTACCCCAAGGGCTGTGCCTACCTCTTCTTAAATTATGAAGAACTTGAGGTTCAAAGACACCAGGACACTGGCTATTTAAGTCAGCATTCTCTCTGCTGTACCCAAAATACCTGACAACCATAACGCAGAAGAAGGAAGATTTATTTGCTCACAGTTCTGGAGGTTTCAGTCCATGTTAGGCCAGTCACGTCTGCAGGGCTCAGGGTAGACCTTTAGGAGTAGATTAGGTCATGACTCTTCCCTTGTGAGTGGGATTAAGGCCTTTATAAAAGAGGATTCACACAGCATGTGGCCCTTTCACCCTTCTGCCTTCCACCTTGTGAGGACACAGCATTTGTTCTGTCTGGAGGATACAACAAGAAGGCACCATCTTGGAGAGACCAGGTCCTCATCAGACACTGAAGCTGCCAGTGCCTTGATCCTGAAGTTCCAGCCTCTAGAACTATGGGACATTTCTGTTCTTTATAACTTATCCAGTCTCAGATATTCTGTTATAGTAGTAAAAATAAACTAAGACAATAGTGTAAAGGAAGGGTCTAATTCCATTCTTTTGCATGTGGATGTCTAGTTGTTCCAGCACTATCTATTGATAAGACTATTCTTCCCCCCATTGAATGGTATTGACACCCTTACTAAAACTCTTACTAAAATTGATTGTAGATGTATGAGTTTTATTTTGGGCTCTCAAATCCATTATATTGATCTATATGTCTATTATTATGCCAGCATCACGTTTTGATTACTGAAGTTTTATAGTAGTTTTCAAAACAGGGACCTGTGAGTCCTCTAACTTTGATTTTTCTAAAAGATTATTTGACTTGGGATCCCTTGCATTGCATATGAATTTTAGGATTGGTTTTTCCATTTCTGCAGAAAAGGCCATAGGGATTTTAATAGGGATTGCATTGAACGTCTAGATGACTTTGTGTTTCTGTGGCTATTTCCTAAGTGAGCATTTTTTTTTTTTTACTATTTTCCAGTGTTCTGATCAAGTTGATTCCAAAGGGCTTTGCCAACTCTTTTGTGTGTCTGCAGAGGGACAGGTCCTCAGAGTTTTCTTACTCCACTACTTTTGCTGACTCCATGTCAGCATAATGCTCTTGAGATTCATCACGTTTTTACTTGTATCAGAAGTTCACTCTTTTTTATTGCTAAGTAGTATTCTATTATATTGATATATCACTATTTATTTATCTATTTATCTGGTAGATAGTTATGGACATTGATTGTTTCCAGGTTTTGACTATTATGGATAAAGATGCTACAAACATTTATCAATGGACCTTTGTGTGGATATATATTTTCACTTGTCTTTCATTTACACTGAAGTGAGATTTCTCATTGTATAACATTATGGCTTTATTATGGCTCCTTCAAATTCATGTATTGAAGTCCTAGCCTCAAGTACCTCATAATGTTACATTTGGAGAGATAAAGTCTTTAAAGTGATAATTAAGCTAAAATGGGATTCTTAGGGTGGACCCCAATCCAATACAACTGGTGTCCTTGTAAGGAAAAATTAGGATACACAGGGAGACACCAAGGGTGTGCATGCACAGGGAAATACCATGAGGATACTGTAAAATGATGGCCATTTGCAAATCAAGGAAAGAGGACTTGGAAGAGACCAAACCTCCTGCCACTTTGATCTTGAACTTCTAGCCTACAGAAATGTGAGAAAATAAATGTCTATTGTGGAAGCTAACCAGTGTTTTGTTATGGCATCCCTAGCAAACTAATATATATATATATATATATATATATGATAAGTGTATATTTATTTTTTTAACAAACTGTCAAGCTATTTTTCAAAGTTGCTGTGTCATGTTGCATACTTACCAGTAATGTATGAGAGTTCCAGTTGCTCTGCATCCTTGTCAGCACTTGATATTGTAAAAAATTTTAATTTTAGTCATTCTAGTGGGTATATAGTAAGATTTAATTGGATGTATACAATTTAAACTCCGGATAATATGTGAGGAATGGAAGGCAGTGGTATTCCAACATGAAGGAATGGGAGTCTGTGGCAATGACATCATATTTAGGAATGAGTAAGTAGGCCTGTTTGAGGTGGATGCCACAATTATTTTTGTGTGTGTGTGCTGGGGTTGAACTCAGGGGCATTCTATCTCCAAGTGACACCCCTAGCCCTATTTTATTTTTTATTTGGAAACGGGGTCTTGCTAGGTTGCTGAGAGCCCCACTAAGTTGCTGAGGCTGGTATTAAACCTGTGATCCTCCTGTCCCAGCCTTCCAAGTGCTGGGATTACAGGAGTATATCACCACACTCAGTGGATGCCACAATTTTAACATCCATAAATATTATCTATTAAAATTGTCAATTACTGGATTGCTTCCTTTCTGTCATTCCATTCCACCTCCAAAATAATTCAGACCAAGAGGTCTGGTGTGGATCACAAGTAATTTGTGAATTTTACTTTAAGAAATGCTAGTAAGCGGGGCGTGGTGGCACACGCTTGTAATCCCAGTACTTTGGGAGGCGGAGACTGGAGGATCCGGGTTCGCAGCCAGCCTCAGCTCTCTCGCTCTCTCTCTCCCTGTCTCTCTCTCTCTCTCTCTCTCTCTCTCTCTCTCTCTACTTAGTGAGGCCCTCCGC
>PVJS01035534.1:0-20955 GCA_004027185.1 Glis glis | reverse complement strand
CTGTATGTGTCTACTAGGTCCATTTGGTTTATGGTGTTCCTTAGGTCTGAGGCATCTTTACTGACCTTTTGTCTTGAAGATCGATCTAGTGGTGTGAGAGGTGTGTTGAAGTCTCCCAATATTGGATCTATGTGCGATTTAATGTCGCGAAGAGTTTCTTTTATGAAAGTGGTTGCACCTATGTTTGGGGCATAAATGTCAGCTATTGTTATATCCTCTTTCTGGATCGTTCCTTTTACCAGTAAGAAATGACCTTTGTCTCTTCCGATAGTTTAGGTTTGAAGTCTAATTTGTCTGATATCATAATTGCTACTCCTGCTTGTTTTCGAGTTCTGTTAGCGTGGATTATTTTACTCCATCCCTTCACCTTTAGTTTGTGCATATCTTTACTTGTAAGGTGTGTTTCTTGCAGGCAGCATATAGATGGATTGTGATTTTTAATCCATTTTGCCATCTTACGTCTTTTGATTGGGGAGTTGAGGCCATTTATATTCAATGTGATTATTGAGATATGGGTTTTCATTCCTAACATTTTGGGATTTAATTTCTGTTTGAGGTAGTGTTTGTTCTTTGCCTAGTTGTTTGTTTGATGGAAATCACTGTTTCTCTGGTTCTGGCGTTTCCTTATTATTTCTTCTTTGTAATTAATCTCTTTGAGTATTTTCTCTAGTGCTGGTTTGGAAGACATAAAGTCTTTCAGCTTCTGTTTGTCATGGAAGGTTTTTATTTCCCCATCAAATTTGATAGATATCTTTGCTGGGTAGATAAATCTTGGCTAGAAGTTGTTTTCTTTCAGGGTTTGGAATATGTCACTCCAGGCCCTCCTGGAATTCATAACTTGGTTTGGAGGGTCAGGAGTGATTCTTATTGGTTTGCCTCTTAATGTTACTTGCTTTTTTACTCTAGCTGCCTTTAAGATTCTCTCCTTGGCCTCTACATTAGTCAATTTGATTATTATGTGGTGTGGTGAGCCTGTTCTCTGATCTTGTCTATTGGGGGTTCTATATGTTTCCTGTACCTGTGTGTCAACCTCTCTTTCTATTTTTGGAAAATTTTCTAATATTACTTCTCTGAATAGATTATTGATTCCTTTGGTTTCAAGTTCTATTCCCTCTTCTATGCCTATTATTCTTAGGTTTGCTCTTTTAAGACTGTCTGAGATCTCTTCAATGTCCAATTTGTGCTGTTGAATTGTTTTTTTTCTTTTTTTGGGGGGGGATCGAACCCAGGGGTGTTCTACCTCCGCGCTACACCTCCGGCCCTATTTTTTTATACTCTATTTTGAAACCGGGTCTCACGAAGTTGCGGAGGGCATCGCTAGGGAGAGAGAGAGAGAGAGAGAGAGAGCGAGACAGGGAGAGAGAGAGAGAGAGAAAGAGAGACAGAGAGAGAGTTGAGGCTGGCCGCGAACCCGGATCCTCCCGTCTCTGCTTCCCAAAGTACTGGGATTACAAGCGTGTGCCACCATGCCTGGCTCGAATTGTTTTTTCTAATTTATATACTATGCGTTCATTTTTGGAGAGGTCATCTTCTAAGAGTGAGATTCTGTTTTCCATATGGTCTAGTCTATTGTTGATGGTTTGTATTGATGCCTTAATTTCAATTATTGAATCCTTCACTTCTTCAGAGCTTCTTTTTGATCCCTGTTCAGGGTGTCAGATTCTTTGTTTATTTGATCCTTCATTACTTTCAGGCTCTCTATGAATTCTTTTCGGTAATCCTGTATCATTTCTACTATTAAAGTTCTGAATTGTCCTTCTGCCAATCTTTGCACTTCTGTGTTGGCGGGTTCTATTGTTTTGGGATTGTGGGAGCTCATTGTTTCTTTGCTATTCTTCCTTGTCATGATTTCATGTTTTTTATGTTTATACCTTTGTTGCTTTTGGTAGCTCTCTCTCACTCTGTAGGTTTTCTATGTCTAATCTCTCCTTTTATAGTTTCTTATCCTGAAGATAGATAGTTGCTACTAGGTGAGCCTTAAAGGTGAATAGTCTTTACTGAATGGTTGTTCTCACTTGCTTGGTATAATGTCCATTTGCAGGCCCAATTCTTGGTCTCCTTCAGTATTGGGACCCTTGCCTGGTGACTCTCACTACCTGTGCAGATGACCAGTGTCGCTATTGCCCCTCTCGCTGCAAGCATGGGTCTCTGCGTTCTCCACTTGGGATGTCCCTATGTCTCTCTCTGTCTACACCTATGGCAGGTGTCAGCAGCAGGGGGCCCCGGGATTGTGTCTCTCTTTGCCTACAGAAGTGGCGGATGTTGTTTTGACCCTATTCTGTGCAAACATGGAACTCCATGTTTTCCACAGAGAGGGCTGGTTTGGTTCAATTTTCCCCAGGTACCACAACTGTATATCCTGTGGTGATCCCTGGGGACTCTGTAAGGGTGCTGTGACCCGCGGGCTGCAAGTCTGTCCCACCAAAAAGTTGCCAGGGACTGTCTGCTTTTCCATGCATCTACCGTGTCCCACAGCAGACCCCACTCCTACCTCCGCCAGGGCAATCTGCACAGTCTCAGACTGTGCGAGTCCCTGTGACTGCACTGGGTGGTCTCCCCCTAGGGCGGCTCGTTGAGTTATGATCTTGTTGAACGCTGCTCTTAACCTCTGTGGGAGGGGTGGGCTCAGCCACTTCCTCATTTTTGTTGCTGACGCTCTGTGGTTGCTGGTTTTATAACAGGTCCCTGGTTTCTTTGTTGGTGGCCTGCAGAAGCTGCAATGCCAGTAGCCTCCAGCGCTGTCTGACCAAGATGGCGCTGTGGTCACTTCTGCTAATGCAGCAGTTCGGGTCTGTCATGCTGGAGCGAGATGCTGGTCACCTTCACTGCTGCAATTTTGCAGTTGCTGGATTCACAATAGGTTGCTGGCGTCTCCATTGGTCTTGTGTGGAAGCCACAATGCTGGTAGCCACCAGTAAGGTCCTGCCAAGATGGCACCACTGCCGCCGCTGTCACTACCACCATTTGCTCTCTTTTGAGTGTGGCTCAATTATTCTTAAACTATAAAACTTAACTTGTTAATGAGTACGTGTTGTGGTTTTATCACAGGAGCACTTGTTCTGTGGGCCAGTTTGCCACATCAGGAGACATTCACCCTGTTCTTCTGTCTAGAACTGCCACACTATGTCAGTAATGAGGGGTTTCCATATTGTGTTAGTCAGCTTCCTGTCACTATTACAAACACCTGAGGTAATTAACTTATAAAAAAAAAGGTTTATTTTGGCTCATAGTTTTGGAGGTTCCATTCCACGATCGGGTAGATCCATTGCTTTTAGGCCTCTGGTGATTGTGCCAGGTAGCAATCGTGGGTGTGGGGGGGAGGGCAGAGCAATCCACTCACCTCATGGTCAGGAAGCAAAAGAGGAAGGGACCAGGGCTCCCAATCCCCAATCATGCACATGTTCCCAGCAACCTAAAGATCCCCCACTAGGCCCCACCTCTTAAAGGTTCCATTGCCTCCCAATAGCACCAAACTGGGGACCAAGCCTTTAACACATGCACCTTTAGGGGACATTTAAGACCCAACTATAGCACATATCTTACCTGGAAGTAGAAGGAAGGAAGGAAGGAAAACAAAAAGAAAGAAAGAAAGAAAGAAAGAAAGAAAGAAAGAGAAAGAAAGAAAGAAAAGAAATAAAGAGAAAGAAAGAAAGAAAGAAAATGAACAAATAAAAGTGAGCTATTTCTGTAGAAGTAGGGATGGGGGTCTAGAGCCCAGCAAACTGGCCTCCTCTCCCCAACTCTCCATGGCATCCAAGAGACTCTGCAGGAGAGATCTGAGGAGTGAATTGGATCATTCATTCAACAGATATTTGTGTTGCTGGAGATATAGTGGTAAACAAGAGAGACAACTTCTCCACTTCCATTAGAGGTGGTCTGGAAAACTCTGAACTGGGGAAATGGCTCTCAATCCCAGCTGGACTTCAGAATCACCAAGGAAGCTTTAAAAAAAATCTCTGAGGGTGGAACCCAGGAATTTGCACACTTTAAATCTGCCCCAAGAGATTCTAAAGTGTAGCCAGGATTGAGAAACATCAACTATATGATCTAAGAACAAACAACTCTAAAACGAGTTCTGTGACCTTTGCCATCATGAAAAAGGAGGAGAAAAGGGCTGAGACCGGGCCCCCAGGTGCATCCCCTCCTCCTGTGGGAGCCTGGAAGGAAGGAGAGGTGGGAACAGAGGCTCCTCAGCTGAAGCAAGGCTGGTGTTGGCAGAAGTGGGGGCGAGAGGAGGGTGCTGGGGAGCGGCGGTGTGTAGCAACCCACGTACGTGCTCATTTTAGAATAAATCAGCTCTTCTCAGACATATGTACTAAAGAAGCCTCCTCCTGGAATTTTCCAGACAGAGCTGAGGACTACCCCCCACATGAAAGCATCCAGCCTAGGTTCTGCTGCTCTTGATGCAAAGAATCTGAAGACTGGAAAGTCCTTAAGGGGTCGCCCAGCACTCTTGTGCTCTCTCTCTCTCTCTCTCTCTTACACACACACACACACACACACACACACACACACACACGCTACAATAATATTAGTTCCAGGAGCTATGTGTTTCAGAACAAGTTTTTTTTGTTTGTTTGTTTTGTTGTTGTTGTTTTGGTACTGGGGATTGAACCCAGGGGCATTCTACACCCCAGCCCTCTTTATTTTTTTATTTGGCAACGGTCTGGGTAAGTGGCTGAGACTGTCCTTGAGCCTGTGATCCTCCTGTCTCAGCCTCCCAAGTACTGGGATTTCAGGCGTGTGCCACCACGCCTTACTTGCGAACAAGTTTTGCATCTGAACTCACCATGAGGATATCTGGCTCTTTTACAATCACAAACAGAAACTCATCTTAAGGAAGAGCCTGGAAAGCATGACTAAGCGATAAAGAAAGGGAAGAAGAGACAATCTGGCAGCCTAGAGTTGAACCCCTTTATAACCTAGTAAGGAAAGGATGGCTCTTCCCACTTCCCAGAGGAGGAAGCTGTGCCTTAAAATGTCAAACGTCTCTTCTCCAGTCAGCTTGCACAGGACAGAGCGAGCACCTACTTCACCCTCACAGCCAGTTCATTCTGGTTTTCAGACAAGGAAATTGAGTCAGGAGACATGGAAAGCAAGTCAGCACTCTTTCCTCAGTATGGCAGCTGCCTGTGGATCCGGGAAGCACCATCTGCTCCCCCACTCCCATCAGGGAAGCTTCTGGAGAACTCTGTACTATCTTTGCAACTTTTCTATAAATGTAAAAGTATTCCAGAATTAAAGGTCTATTTTAAAATGACACAGAGTCAATGTCATTGCTCTCAGAACTCTTTTGTATACTATAAGATAAAATTCTTTTAAAAATACTGGCTTTTCATCTTTAGACATTTTTCATTATCGATTTCTGTGGATGCATTTTAATGTACATAATGTATCAGGTCAGTAGTGCATACACAAGCTGTGTTTGTTTCTTAGGGCCACCAAAACAAAGTACCACAAACTGCCTGGCTTAAAACAACAGAAATTTATTGTCACACAGTTAGGACTGGGAGTCCAAAGGCAAGGTGTCTGCAGGGCCACGCTCTCTCTGCAGGCTCTAGAGGAGAATCTGTTCCAAGTCTTTCTCTTAGCTTCTGGTGTTGTCAGCAATCCTTGGTGCTCCTCAGCTTGGAGACACAGCACTGCGAACTCTGCTCCATTGCCAGGTGGCCCTCTCCCTTTGTGTCTCTGTGTCTCTTCTCCTCCTCTTTTCAGGACACCAGTCATACTGGATTAAGATGGATTAAGGGCCCACTCCACTCCAATATGACTTTTTTTTTTTTTTTGGTGGCACTGAGGATTGAACCCAGGGGAATTCTACCTCCAAGATACACCCCCAGCCTTTTTTAAAAAATTAATTAATTAATTAATTAATTAATTAATCTATTTATAGTGTGTGGTACCGGGGATTGAACCCAGGGGCATTCTACCTCCGAGCTACATCCCCAGCCCTAGTTTTATTCTTTCTTTCTTTCTATTTATTTATTTATTTATTTATTCATTTTTGTAGTACTGGGGATTGAATCCAGGGGCATTCTACCTCTGAGCTAGGCCCCCAGCCCTATTTTTTATTCTTTATTTGGAAACAGGGTCTCACTAAGTTGTGGAGGGCCTCACTAATTAGCTGAGGCTGGCTGCGAACCCGGATTTTCCAGTCTCAGCCTCCCCAGTACTGGGATTACAAGCGTGCGCCACCACACCTGGTTCTATTTTGAAACAGGGTCTCACTAAGTTGTGGAGGGCCTCACTAAGTAGCTGAGGATGGCCGCGAACCTGCAACCCTCCTGTCTCAGCCTCCCAAGTACTGGGATTACAAGCATGCACCACCACACCCAGCTTCAATTTTATTTTTATTTTTATTTTTCATTCATTCGTTTATTTTCGTACTGGGATTGAACCCAGGGGCATTCTACCTTCAAGCTACACCCAAGCCTTTTTAAAATTTTGAAACAGGGTCTCACTAGGTTGCTGATGTTGGCCTAGAACCTGCTATCCTCCTGTCTTAGCCTCCCAAGTACTAGGATTACAGGAATGTACCACCATGCCTGGTTTGACCTCATCTTAATTTACATCTTAACTATATCTACAACTATCCTATTTTCAAATAAGATCACATTCTAAGGTTCTAAGAAGGACATGAATTTGGGGGAAACACTAGCTGACCTACTATAGTCTGGTTCCTGGTCTCCCCAAAAATTCACATCCATGCAGAATATAGTCACCCGATCTCCAAGTCCCCCAAAGTTTTAAACCATTTCAACATCACCTTTAAGTTCAAAATCTCATCTAATTATCCTCAGCTCAAAAAGTCCAAATTTTCATAATCTAAATCAGTTATGGGCTGAGCTTGGTGGCACATGCCTGTAATCCCAGTACTTGGGAGGCTGAGAAAGGAGGATCACGGGTTAGAGGACAGCCTCTCATCAACCTAGTGAGACCCTGTTTCAAATTAAAAATAAAAAATAGGGCTGGGGTTGTAGCTCGGAGGTAGAATGCCCCTGGGTTCAATCCCCAGTACCAGACAAACAAACAAACAAATCAGTTATGGGTGAGACTTGGGGTATGGTATTTCCTGGGCAAAATTCTTCTCCAGCTGTGGATCTGCAAAACCAGAAAACAAATTATCTGCTTCCAAAACACAATGGTGGGTTAGGCATTGGATAGACATTCCCATTGCAAAAGGGAGAAATAGGAAGGTGAGAAGGGGGCCACAGGCCGGGCGTGGTGGCGCACACTTGTAATCCCAGTACTTGGGAGGCGGAGACCGGAGGATCTGGGTTCGCAGCCAGTCTCAGCTACTTAGTGAGGCCCTCCACAACTTCATGAGACCCGGTTTCAAAATAAAGTATAAAAAATAGGGCCGGGGGTGTAGCTCGGAGGTAAAACGCCCCTGGGTTCAATCCCCAGTACTGTAAAAAAGAAGAAGGGGTCACAGGTCCCAAGCAATTTTTAATTGTTTTTGAGACAGGGTCCCACTATGTTACCCAGGCTAGTCTCAAACTCCTGGGCTCAAGTGATCCTCCTACCTTAGCCTCCCAAGTAGTTGGGACTACAGCTGTGTACTTCTGAGTCTGGCTTAGTCTGGCCATTTTTATATTGTTTTTGAATTTCCAAAATTAAAAAGTATATAGAAAGGAAAAAAGAGCTTCTTTTTCCCTAACATAAGAGGTGCAGGCTTATTACAGAATAAATGCAAATGAATAAACAATAAATAAATATCACTCCTAATTTGATGACCAATATTGTAACCTACTATTGACATTTGATACATTTCCCTAAATGCATCAAGTTTATTTTTTGCGTTATCACTTTTCTACATTATATCTGTACTACTTGGTGAAAAAGGGAAAACTATATATATTAAATATTACACACTATATATATACATATACATATACATATGCTTCCCCACTTCGCCCAAGCAGTTTGTGTCCTCTGCCACAGTCCCTAGCCATTGTTACAATGCTGGAAGAGGCAGTTGCAATTGAAGTGATATCCAGCTGCCAGGCACTGAGCCCAGTAAAAAGATCTATGGAGATGGGGAAGATTTCTAAGAGTAGAATGGAATAGAATGAAAATTTACTGTGTGTGTGGCGGGGGGGGGGTTACTGGGGATTGAACCCAGGGGCATTCTAGATCCGAGCTATACCCCCGGCCCTTTTTATTTTGAAGCAGGGTCTCACTAAGTTACTGTGGATCTCACTAAATTGTTGAGGCTGACCTTGAACCTGTATCCTCCTGTCTCAGCCTCCCAAGTATTGGGATTAAAGGCATGTACCACCATGTCCAGCTAAAATCTATCTTTTTTATATGGAAGTCCTGGGTCTTTCACGCTTTTAGTACAGTGACTTGTACTCTTTCATTTCTTGTTGGGCTGACAATAATGGAGGTTCTAAAGATGTTAAACTCTGAAAAATATTATCACAATAGTTTGTGAAAGAAGGTGATCACATAATTCTTTGAGCTAAGGGATTATCAGCTATCAGAATCTATAGAGTTGTTTTGTTTTCAGTATTGAGTTAAAATTCTAGAACTATACATCAATCTAGGAGGAGTATTACTCCAACAGATAAAATAAATGTGATTTTAAAAGAATCACCTCACCAGGCACAGTGGTGCATGACTGTATCCCAGTACTTGGAAGGCTGAGATAGGAGAATCCCAGGTTCAAGACCAGCCTCAGCTACTTAACAAGACCCTCAGTAACTTAGTGAGATTCTATTTCAAAATAAAAAATGAAAAGGGCTGGGGGTATAGCTAGAGTTAGAATACCCAGCTGGGCATGGTGGTGCATGCTTGTAATCCTAGTACTTGGGAGGCTGAGACAGGAGGATCACAGGTTCAAGGACAGCCTCAGCAATTTAGTGAGGCTCTCAGCAACCTAGTGAGACCCTGTTTCCAAATAAGAAATCAAATTGGTCTGGGAGTGTAGGTTAGAGGTAGAATGCCTCTGGATTCAATTCCCAGTACCACACACACACACAAAGAATGCCCTGATTCAATCTTCAGTACTAAAATAAATACATAAATAAAAAGAGCATCTCTATTTACATCTGGGGAGGGGCTGGGATTGAATTAAACTGGTTGATAATACAATGTTGAAAATTATTCAAAATCCAACTTCATATTTATATCTCTAAGAACTTGCTCAATAAATTTCCAATTTAGAGTTGGGGGTGGTAATAATGTTTAAGTTCAACTATTTAATAAAATGTTTCATTTTAAAAAACCAAAATCACAGTTAAAGCAGTAACTGTGGTGAGCTAGCACCAATCAGCAACCCTTCTGTTGCACTAAGCATCCTTTCGCCCACGACTGTTTTTATTAACTGGGATATCATCCATCTCTGTGTAACTTTATGAAATGTGTTTTGGCTTGGAGCACAGAAAATCTATTTAGACATTAATAGTCTAGTTGCGAGCTATGTTATTCATTCACAAGAGTAACAGCAATGTGCTGTGATTTTTTTTCCCAGAATTTCTCCCTTAATTTTATTGGCTAATAAAATCCAAACACTGGAACCTTTTGCCCATAAAGTGGCACTAAAGGAAAGCAGCTGCCCACCCAGACCCCCAGGGGCTCTCCAAGGAGGACCTGTGCTTTGAGTGAGGCCCCAGGGGAGAGAGAAAGGCCTCCTCTCCAACTGCTAGACTTCCCCACAGGGTCAGCCACGGGTTCTCCTATGTCTTCCTGGGGATTGAACCCAGGGATATTCTACCTCCAAGCTACACCCCCAGCCCTATTTTATTTTTTATTTTAAAACAGGGTCTCACTAAGTTGCAAAGGGCCTTGCTAAATTGCTGAGGTTGGCCTCGAACCTGCAATCTTCCTGTCTTAGCCTCCCAAGTACTAGGATCACAGGTGTGCGCCACCACATCCACCTGTATATCTCAAACTTGCTAAGAAAAAAAAGTTCAAATGTTCTCACCACACACACACACACAAAGCATCTGGGTATGGTGGTACATTCCTGTAATCCCAGCTAATCAGGAGTCTGAGGTAGGAAGATCCCAAATTCCTGGGCAACTTAACAAAATCCCATCTCAAAATAAAATAAAAAGGGCTGGGAATAAAGCCCAGTGACAGAGCACTTGCCTAGCATTCACGAGGACCTGGGTTCACTCTCCAGCACCATAAAAAAATGATGATGGATATGCTAATTAGATTGATACATATATTAAAACATCACATTGTACTCCATACATATAAACAATTTTTATTTGTCAATTCAAAATTTTAACTGAAATTTTCTTTTCTGGTACTGGGATTGAACCCAGAAGTACTCTACCACTGAGCTACATCCCCAGCCCTTTTTTATTTTTTATTTTGAGACAGGGTCTTACTAAGTTGCCCAGGCTGGCCTCAAACTTTTGATCTTGCTGGGCATGGTGGCCCACACTGTAATCCCAGTACTTGGGAGGCTGAGAAAGGAGGATCACAGGTTCGTGGCCAGCTTCAGCAACTTGTGAGGCTCTCCGCAATTTAGTGAGATCCTGTTTCAAAATAAGGAATAAAATAGGACTGGGGGTGTAGCTAAGAGGTAGAATGCCCCTGGTTTCAATCTCCAGTAACACACACACACACATACACACACACACACACACACACACACACACACACACACACACGACCCAACTTTATATCATCCTGACTCAGTCTCCCAAGTTGCTGGGATTATAGGTGTGTGCCATTGCATCCTCCCCACCCCCAGTTTTTTTAAATGGTGGCATTGCTAGCCAGGCATGGTGGCACACACTTGTAATCCCAGTACTTGGGATGCTGAGACAGGAGGATCGCAGGTTCGCAGCCAGCCTCAGCTACTTAGTGAGGCCCTCTGCAACTTAGTGAGACCCTGTTTCCAAATAAAGAATAAAAAATAGGGCTGGGGGTGGAGCTCAGAGGTAGAATGTCCCTGGGTTCGATCCCCAGTACCGCAATAAATAAATAGATAAATAAATAAATAAATAAATAAAATAAAAATAAACGGTGTATTGCTACAGCACATTCCTTCATTTTAATTTTCACTCAAATTTCATTTTTCTTTAAATCCTCAACAGGTGATTTTGAGCAAATACCATGTGCTACATCCAATGTAAGATGTTGGGTTCATAGAAAGGAGCTCATGGTTCAATAGGGAAGAGAGACAAGTCAACCAATATTTATATTAAGACCTGATGAAGATGACAATGATATATGAACAAAGTACCTGGGAGCTCAGAGCAGACTGAGCACAATGCAGCTAAGCAAAGATTTAAGAAGAAAACCAGCTGGCCAGTATAACTATTTGCAAAAATAATTTTTAGAGTTACTATTTGCACTATGAAAATATGGGTAAATACATACATAAGAACATTACCTCAGCCAAGCATGGTGGTGCACACTTGTAATCCCAGTACTTGGGAGGCTGAGACAGGAGGATCACAGGTTTGAGACCAGCCTCAGCAACTTAGCGAGACCCTGTTTCAAAATAAAAAATGAAATTGGGCTGGAGTGTAGCTCAGATGTAGAACACCCCTGAGCTCAATCCCCAGTACCACACACACACACACACACACACACACACACACACACAATCACCTCAGCCTCATTAGAAAAAATCGTGAAAGACCTAAGGAGGCAATTAACACAAGAAAAAAAAATTTTAAAAGCCATTTTAAAAGATCCTCTATTCTCTCAGTTTTCAAAGATACAAAAATTAAAACAATAAAAATTAAAATTCATAAAAAGCCAGTTCTTGCTTCTAATCCCAGTACTTTGGGAGGCGGAGATCGGAGGATCCGGGTTCGTGGCCAGCCTCAGCTCTCTCGCTCTCTCTCTCTCTCTCTCTCTCATTAGTGAGGCCCTCCGCAACTTCGTGAGACCCGGTTTCAAAATAAAGTATAAAAAATAGGGCCGGGGGTGTAGCGCGGAGGTAGAACGCCCCTGGGTTCAATCCCCAGTACCACACACACACAAAAAAATCCAGTTCTTGGAAGTCCACAGGAAAACTTAAACTCCACTTAATCTAGTAGCAAAGTAAATTTATACAAACCTCTAGGAAGACAACTGGGCAACATGACACAAGTCAAAATAATAATTATCTCTTCAAATTCCATATTCACAATTCCAAAGAATTTATCCTAAGAAAATAACTATAGTGAAGAAAAAACTATATGTATAAAGATGTTTGTCACACACTGGGCGTGGTAGTGCACACCCATAATCTCAAAACTTAGGAGGCTGAGACAGGAAGATTGAAGGTTTGAGGCCAGCCTCAGCAACTTAGTAAGACCCTATTTCAAAGTTTAAAAAATATATAAAAAGGGATGGGGGTGTAGCTCAGAGGTAGAATGCCTCAGGCTCCAATCCCTAATACCAAAATAATAATAATAATAAAACAAAGTAAAATGGGGCTCAGAGGTAGAATCTCCCTGGGTTCAAATATGACTGAGGTAGAATGCCCTTGGATTCAATCCCCAGTACCAAAAAAAAAAAAAAAAAAAATTCTGGGCTTGAACTCAGGGGTGCTCTACCACTGAGATACATCCCTATTCTTTTTCTACTTTTTTTTCTGAGACAGGGTCTCACTAAGTTGCCCCATCTCCTTTCAGTTTTAAAACCATGTGCTTTCATAATTCTATGCCTGACTATTAAGTTTAAAACTTTTCTAATAAAGGCACCTGCTGTGGACTTCCAAGAACTAGATTAAGCCACACATACAAAAAAAAAAGGTTTGTCACAGTGTTATTTATATTAGCAATAAATTGGACATAGCATACACACCTAACCCAAAGGGAATATTTCATATTACAAAAAACAATTATAAAGGCTCTTTCTATAGCAACACAAGAGGTAGTTTACTTCCTGATATAAAATTTAATAAAAGGAAAACACAAAATTGCATTTATCGAATAATTCTAGCCCTCAGACCCAGTTGGGACTCCAGTATCAGAAACCCTCATCTAGGGCAGGTTTGAAAGAAATTTTGGAATATTTAGGCTGGATAATTCCATGGCCAGTATTACTGAGCCCTTCTCCCTATGCTCCATCTCCTAGCCACTCCCCACTCTTGTCATCTTTCGCCTTCTTTAATCCATTTTAATACTTTTCCTTAGGGTTGGGGTTGCAGCTCAGTGATAGAGCACTTGTCTAGCGTGGCCAAGACCCTGGGTTTGATTCCCAGCAACACACACATAATGAAGTCTAAGGTTCTTCTTTACCTCTCAGCTTCCTCCCTCATCACCCATCAGTAGAAACTATGTCTGTTATGGTCAGATATAGAATGTCCCCTGAAGAGCTCAGAGTTGATATAGTTCAGTCATGAGGGTTATAATCTCATAAATCCATTACAATGGATTTATCTGGGTGGTAACCTAGGCCAGTGGGGTGTGGCTGGAGAAGGTGGGCCCCTGGGGGTGTGGCCTTAGGGATTGTGTTCGTGTCTTTGAATCCCCTTGCGCTCTCTCTCTCTCTCTCTGCTTCTGGACTCCATGATGTGAGAGCAGAGCCCTGCTCCCCTTTCTCTCTCTCAGCTTCCCACTGCCATGCCCTGAGCTCCAGACGCTAGCCTCACATGGACTGAACCTACAATCTCCAAAAAACTGTGAGAAAATAAATTTTCCTTCCTCCAAGTTGCATAGTCAGTCATTTTGGGTTATATCAGTGAGAATGTTGACTGAGACAACTTCCTACTCGTTTTTGTCACCAGCCTTTAATAAGTTCCATAAAGTCATGAATTATTTAACTTAACATAAAAACATGTTGAGAGGGAATTCAAAGAAATGACAATAAATTTGTTAGGCTGGTTATGTTTTGCTTTACAACCTTTAAAAAAAAGTTAAAGCCAATTCCAGAACAGGATTACACTGTGGTATCTGAAATCAGTCTCTGGGCATTTACATCCTATATAAGTAAGCAAGTAGATCCGGTGTAAGCAAGTTTATTTATAAACTTGAAAGATAAGGCAAGGCATTTAAAAAAAAAGTAAGGAGCCGGGTGCAGTGGTGTGCAACTATAATCCCAGTACTTTGGGAGGCTGACAGGAGGATCACAGCAACTTAGCAAGACCCTATTTCAAAATAAAAAATAAAAAGGGTGTATCTTGGAGGCAGAATGCCCCTGAGTTCAATCCTTAACACAAAAAGAAAAAAGGAAAAAGTGTCTTACTTTATAGATGCTATCATTTCCTTTAAAGCTACAATAATCATGTAACTAAGAAAGAAGCCAAAGATCCAGATACCTGAGTGTGACGATGTTCATTATTATCACTGGAATAGGCCCGACTTTGAGACACACACAGAGGCAGCACAGCCAAGTAACTGATTGTGCTGGCCACCCGCATGTTTTTCATCGTGAGCAGTGATGAGTCTGAAGGGCCACACTTGGCAGAGGAACATAGGACCTACCTTGGCTAGGACTCAAGTTTGCAGTGAGGCTTCATTTATTTCCTTTTTTCTATTGTCTATAATTCTCCAAAATGTTCCAGTTTTATGATATGGCTTTTAAAGAAATTAAATTTGAATAGCACAAAATTGTATAATTATGTTACAATTTAATTGCAATTATTAACAAATCCAAGTCTGCTACATCATTATTAGGTAATAATGATGATGATAATAATAACAGCTAACATCCATAGTCTGTTTGCCATGTTCCAGATACAGTGGTGAGCAAGGAAAATGATGAGCCTGGTAGTTCATGTGTGCTAATTATTTAGTATTAAAAAAAACAATCCTAAGAATTTCAGGTGAACTACAGTCTGAAGGCAGATGAGTCACATTTAGCTCCCACAATACAAATTGATGCATCGGCCCACAGTCCCACGTGGCAACAATGAGCAAGAGCTGAATTTCTGAGGTTCCTTTAGACAGGGCACTTTCTTGTTCACCGCAGTCTCATACCCAGCTTTCCTCATTCATCTTCATAGCTTGCCTGTCTTCTATCCATTCAAATTCTCAAACCATATTTAGACATTACACCTGCCATTCAGGAATCTGCTACTAAGTGGTACAATGCCAATAGGCAGATATAAAGCTAGCAGGGACATTGGCAATCATGTGGCCCAATAGTTTTTCCAACCTTTGGATGACAGAGGACTAGTTCATCTAATAAAATATTATACAAAGGCCCATCTCTAAATACAAAAGAGGAGTTCCTCTGGATGAGGGTGGGAAACTCCCAAGAAGTACTGAACTTGCTTGGCTTCCCATCCTTCTCCCCTGCCCCCTTTGATACCTTAAGGATGCTGGCAACGCAGTTCAATCCTCCATTGCAAAGGAGAGGATGCACACAAGTGAAAGCATCTGTCCTCAGTCATACAGCCAGTGGTGAAACACCCAAGTCTGTAATAAGTAACTCAGTATTTGGCAGTTCCTTCTGTAAAAAATCTTGTTGAACTTGTAGAAAGGGAAAAATAATAATGATGATGACTAAGAATAATAGTTATCCATCTACTTCTTTTCAAGCCCTCTCATTATTCTATGTCATATACTAGCAGGTGCCTTTATTAGGAATGCTTTAAACTCAATAGTCAGGTGTAGAATTATAAAAGTACATGCTTTTAAAGTTGAAAGGAAGCCGGTCGTGGTGGCGCATTCTTGTAATCCTAGTACTTGGGAGGCTGAGACAGCAGGATCCAGGTTCGTGGCCAGCCTTGGCTACTTAGTGAGGCCCTCCGCAACTTAGTGAGACCCTGTTTCAAAATAAAGAATAAAAAATAGGGCTGAGGGTGTAGCTCAGAGGTAGAATGCCCCTGGGTTCAATCCCAGTACCGCCAAAAAATAAAATAATAATAATAATAATAATAATAATAATAATAATAAAGTTGAAAGGAACATGAAAAGTTTTGTTTGTTTTTTTTCCATCCCAGAAAAGGAGAATGGGAAAGTACTTGAAACCAATTCCTGCTCTGAAGTGTTCCAAGTTAACGTCCTGCTCAATATATCAAGTACTGTTACATCTGGACTCTGGTCAGAAGCCAGAACTTTCTATTTTAACCAGGTCCTTCATGAAAATCATGAACAGTTAAGATATAAATTAAAGTCGTGATTTCTTTCTGTTTGTGGTTTTCTTCTGTCTTTGAAACACACACTCTTAGCTGGGGTATCAAACATCTGTTTACTCCAGAAAGTGCATTTGTAAACTCGTGGGAAGATTGTTTGTTCCAGCCTAAATCTTTCTAAGAGAATTCAAGTCAATCCATCTGTGGTCAAAGAGTTTTTATTTTTATATTTCCAATTCATTGCGTTGTAGACCAATACTTTTGTAAAATAAATAAAATAAAATAAAATAAAAATTTTTGGCAGTACCGGGGATTGAACCCAGGGATATTCTACCTCTGGGCTATAGCCCAAGCCCTATTTTTTTTGAGGTACCGGGGATTGAACCCACGGGCGTTTTACCTCTGAGCTACACCCCCGGTGTATACTTTATTTTGAAACTGGGTCTCATGAAGTGGCAGAGGGCCTCACTAAGTAGCTGAGGCTGGCCACGAACCCGGATCCTCCAGTCTCCACCTCCCAAGTACTGGGATTACAAGCATGCGCCACCATGCCTGGCTAAAATCAAATTTTTAGACAAATGAATTTTAAAAGACACAAAATGCAAACTTATTTTTATTATTAGATTCTAAATATAAAATTACTTTATCAAATTGCTATAATAGATTTATTTATTTATTTATGTTTGTGGTACAGGGGATTGAACCCAGGGGCATTCTACCTCCGAGCTACACCCCAAGCCCTATCTTATTTTTTTTTTATTTTTTATTTATTTATTTATTTATTTATTTATTTATTTATTTATTTATTTTTTGCCGTACCAGGGATTGAACCCAGGGGCATTCTACCTCCGAGCTACACCCCCGGCCCTATTTTTTATACTTTATTTTGAAACCGGGTCTCACAAAGTTGCAGAGGGCCTCACTAGGTAGAGAGAGAGACAGAGAGAGAGAGACAGAGAGAGAGAGAGAGAGAGAGAGAGAGAGAGCTGAGGCTGGCCGCGAACCCAGATCCTCCGGTCTCCACCTCCCAAAGTACTGGGATTACAAGCATGCGCCACCACGCCCGACTTTTATTTTTTATTTTGAAACAGGGTCTTACTAGATTGATGAGAGTTTTAAATGCCTACTTCCTTTTTCTCACAACATCTTATACCAGTAATAAATACTTCAGAGACTAACCCTGGAACTACTTTGAGTAGCTCTGGGGCAAAGTACCACCTGGGTGGTTGGTCTGAAGATAGGGCATGTTGGTGAGTTCACTCATGGGACTAGGCAACATTTCCTATCATTCAACCCCAGCCTCATCAGCCATTTTGAAAATGTGATTGTGGTTCCCAAAGTCCTGGGGCATGGTTACCATATGGCGCATAGAAAAAAAAAAAGTGGACAACTTCCTGATATTGCACCACTCATAAAAGAGTAAGGCAAGCCAGGCGTGGTGGCGCATGCTTGTAATCCCAGTACTTGGGAGGCTGAGACCGGAGGATCTGGGTTCGTGGCCAGCCTCAGCTACTTAGTGAGGCCCTCCGCAACTTAGTGAGACCCTGTTTCAAAATAAAGAATAAAAAATAGGACTGGGGTTGTAGACCAGAGGTAGAATGCCCCTGGGTTCAATCCCCAGTACTGCAAAAAAAAAAAAAAAAAAAAAGTAATGCGGAGTTCAGATGATAGAGAGCTTGCTTGCAAACTGGACTAAGGAATATGGGGACTTCATCCTGAAATCAATGGGGAGTTGTTAAAAAAATTAAAAAAAACATATTTGAGTTTTAGCATGATTTGGAGGGCTGTGCAATAGTTTCAGGAAAAAGAGATGATATGGTCTGAACTCAGGTAGTGGCAGTAGGGATGAAGGTGTAGTTTCAAGGGCAATTTAGGGGATTTGGCTATTGACTGGATGCAGGGGGTGAAGGGCAAGGAGGAGTCAACAATGACACCCAGGTTCTGGCTTAAACAACTACGTGGCTAGTGGTGCTGTTCACTATATGGGCAGCCCAGAAAGAGGGGGGTTGGGTAAAACAAGGAGTTTGGTTCCTGGTAGTCTATGTGTGAGCCTTCCTGACCCTGGGTCATTGCACAGTGGTCTCTAAATGGTACAGCCCTACTCTTATGTTCACTCATCAAACCTCAACCATAAAAGGGCTTGGCAACCAGAAAAGGACTTATTAAGAACTTTAAAGCAACATGGGAAAATTTATTAAGTAATATTAGGTAAAGTAATAAAAATGCAAATTAAAAGGAGGCAAAGTTCTTCCCCTGTTAAATTGGCAACAACAAAAAAAGAGTTTTAATTAAAATACCTAAAACTGCCAACGGTGTGGGAAAGCTGGCACTCTCACACGTTGCTGGTGGCAATATAAATTGGTACAAACTTTTTGGAAGAAATTTGGCAAAATGTATCAAGAACCATAAAAAGTTCGTATCCTGTGACCCTTTAATTCCACTTCTGGAAATCTGTTCTAAGGAAATAACTCAAAATGTGGGAAAAAGCACTTCATACACAAAGATGCTTATCACTGCAGAAACTGGAAACAACCAAAATATTCAATAATAAAATACTGGTTAAATAAATCATGATAAATCTATTTGCTAGCATTTTTGCATAATGAAAATTATGGCTACAATAATTTATCAGTAATGAGGAAGAATGTGTTATAATGTTAAATATATATATGTGTGTGTATATATATGTACAAGATATGCCGGCTACTATGCCAATTATATAAATAATTTCTATAAGAAAAAGGATAGAAGAAAAATGATAATTATTGAGTTATGGTGATGGGTCCATGGATAACTTCAAAATTTCCTTGGGTGACTTTCCCCAAAGTTATTATAAATGGTTAAAATGTCTATGTAATAGAAACCATAAACCAGGTGTGGTGGTACACACTTGTAATCCCAGTACTTGGGAGGCTGAGATAGGAGGATCGCAGGTTCAAGAACAGCCTTGACAAAGTAAGGGGACTCTCAGCAACCTTGTATGAACCTGTTTCAAAACAAAAAATAAAATAGGGCTGGGAGTATGGCTCAGAGGTAGAACTCCCCTGGGTTCAAGCCCCAGTACCACATACACACACACACACACACACACACACACACAAAATAGAAACCATAATATATGGTAAAGAAAAATGCTAAGCAAAAAAGTAAAATTTTAATCAGATGCGCCTCAGCTGTTTTGTTTACTACTAATTTATTATTTTTATTTGCTAAATATTATTTTTATGTTCATATTTGTTATTAATTTATCTTTTTCTTTGTTCAATTCATTTTTTAAAATACTGCAATAAATGCAATTCCAAGAGTAAAAAGATAAAAAAGAAAATTTTATCTACATTAGTTACAAATAAATTTGCATGTTTGTTCATGGACCAAGAATGCAAAAGAATATAGATAAAAGGAAGCAGTTGATTTGTCTGGGTAAAGGATTTTCAAAATTCTTCATTGTAATTACAATATTATTTGTGAAATTATATTCATTTCAAGCCATCTACCCAATTTTCAAAGCCCTCACAAAGACTTCCTCATTTATTAAGGTTTTCCTTATCTTCTGACCAAACTTATTGGTTCTTCTTTGAACCACCATTGACTTTGGTTTTGGTTCTTGTATGATTGGGACCCAGTGGTTCTCAAACTTCAGTGTGCATCAGAAAATATCTGGGGGTGATTGATGGACATCATCTCCAGATGATCTGATTCAAGAAATCTGGGGTGAGGTCCAAGAATTTGCACTTCAAACAATTTCCCTGGCGATGCAGATACTGCTATTCTGGGGACCATACTTTGAAAACCATTGTAGTAGGACATACAGATACAATAGGACACCACCCCAGGAGCAATGTCTATTCTGCTCCTCTGTCAACCCTTGCCCATGCTGCTTAATCCAAGAATAAAGATAATTAACCCAAGGTGTACCATTCAGAATACAACATGCCAATGGGCACATAATTGGTCCAAGCTACTCATGGCAAATCAATCAGAGCCCTTCCCCATGATTTTTCAGAGCCATTAAGATGTATGTGTGAGGCTGGGCGTGGTGGCGCACGCTTGTAATCCCAGTACTTTGGGAGGTGGAGACCGGAGGATCCAGGTTCGTGGCCAGCCTCAGCTCTCTCTCTCTCTCTCCCTGTCTCTCTCTACTTAGTGAGGCCCTCCGCAACTTTGTGAGACCCGGTTTCAAAATAAAGTATAAAAAATAGGGCCGGGGGTGTAGCGCGGAGGTAGAACACCCCTGCGTTCAATCCCCGGTACCGCAAAAAAAAAAAAAAAAGAAGATGTATGTGTGAAGCCTGCCACTTACGAGCTTTCTTGCAGTGGAAAAAAGCTGGCACGTACAGGGAAACCCAGATGAAATGCAGAATCTGAAGGTGTTTGTTTGAACTTCGTTTGTACTAATTTGGATTCTTTTAGATGAAAGTACCAGACACTGAACTCAAACCATTAGCAAAATGAAAATAATTAAATTAAATGTCTCCAATAACCTGAGGTAAGGTGGTCACCTGAGCTAGCTGATATAGTTGCTAAAAAATGTCACCAAAGACCTATGATTTCTCCATCGTTCTGCTCTAACTTCTTGGACATCATGATTGGCTTAGTCTACTCACTGGAGTAGGACGTAAAAGGAGGCAAACGTAGCAAGTATCAGCACAGCCTCATACTGTATTATGGACTCATTCACAAAGATCCCACAGGACCCAAGAGCTGTCCTGCAAAATTTGTTCAGCTCTTCATTTGATCCTGTGATCCCTACCCCAGCATCATTCCTTTTTCTTCCCACCTCTTAACTTGCTGTGGGTTGCTATTGATTATAGTCAGATCCCAATTATCTTAGTCTACCTTGCAGGGTTTTTGTTTTGTTTTGTTTTTTGGTACTGGGGATTGAACCCAGGGACATTCTACCTCCAAGCACCCGTGTGTGTGTGTGTGTGTGTGTGTGTGTGTGTGTGTGTGTGTGTGTTACTGGGGATTGAACCCAT
>PVJS01035533.1:0-20955 GCA_004027185.1 Glis glis | reverse complement strand
GGAGGGCTTCACTAAGTAGCTGAGGCTGGCCGCAAACCCGGATCCTCCTGTCTCAGCCTTCCAAGTACTGGGATTACAAGTGTGTGCCACCATGCCTGGCTGAAACTTGCTTTTTTAGAAGAGTATTTTTGAGCCGGAGGATCTGGGTTCGCGGCCAGCCTCAGCTCTCTCTCTCTCTCCCTGTCTCTCTCTCTTTCTACTTAGTGAGGCCCTCCGCAACTTCGTGAGACCCGGTTTCAAAATAAAGTATAAAAAATAGGGCCGGGGGTGTAGCACGGAGGTAGAACACCCCTGAGTTCAATCCCCGGTACCGCAAACAAAAAAAAAAAAAAGGATTTTTGAAGCTGGGCATGGTGGTGCACATTTGCAATCCCAGTACTTGGGAGGCTGAGACAGGAGGATCACAGGTTCAAACCCAGTCTCGGCAACTTAGCGAGGCCCTCCACAACTTGTTGAGACCCTGTTACCAAATAAGAAATAAAATCAGGTTGGGGGTATAACTTGGAGGTAAAATGCCTCTGGGTTCAATCTCCAATACCAAAAAAAAAAAGGATTTTTGCCTTTAATATACTATCAAAAATTCTAATATCATACAAGGGTATGTCTTAGACACAAAAAGTGAGAACTCAGCCAGGCATGGTGGCACATGTTTATAATCCCAGTATTTGGGAGGCTTAGACAGGAGGATCGCAGGTTCAAAGCCAACCTGAGCAATTTAGCAAGGTTCTCAGAACCCTAGTGAGACTGTTTCCAAATAAAGAAATAAAATCGGGCCGGGCGTGGTGGCACACGCTTGTAATCCTGGTACTTGGGAGGCTGAGACAGGAGGATCGCAGGTTCGCGGCCAGCCTCAGCTACTTAGTGAAGCCCTCTGCAACTTACTGAGACCCTGTTTCAAAATAAAGAATAAAAAATAGGACCAGGGGTTTAGTTCAGAGGTAGAATGCCCCTGGGCTCAATACCCAGTACCACAAAAAAAAAAAGAAATAAATAAAATCGGGCTGGGGGCATAGCGTGGAGGTAGAATGCCTCTGGGTTCAATTCCCCCATACCAAAATAATAATAATAATAATAATAATAATAATAATAATAAAGTGAGAACTTTGGTCCTAGTAGAATAGGGTTTTTTTTTTTTTTTTGCAGTACCGGGGATTGAACCCAGGGGCATTCTACCTCCGAGCTACGCCCCCAGCCCTATTTTTTATCCTTTATTTTTAAACCGAGTCTCACGAAATTGTGGAGGGGCCTCACTAAGTAGCTGAGGCTGGCCATGAACCCGGATCCTCCGGTCTCTGCCTCCCAAGTACTGGGATTACAAACGTGCGCCACCACGCCTGGCTTCTAGTAGAATAGGCATTTTGATAGATAGTGCTTAAGAACTGCTTAAGCAAGAGTTCTTAAAAGCATGGGTCTCTCTTTGATAAGTTACAGTTCCAACTATACCTGTATCTCAAAAGGCTCTTCGTAAAAATGTATAGTATAATACACTACATCTTCAAGAATTCAACCAAAATCTCCAAATTCTTATGCTAGAGAGGCTCAAGGGAAGGAATTTAAGTAAATAAAGTATCTTAAAAAGGTACTCACAGACAGAGCTGTCCAAAGCAGTTTCAGGAGCACTAGGCATAGCCCTGGTCCTTTATGTGTGTGAGCTTAGGAATTATAATAGAGACATTTCCTCCTGCCATTTGCCAGATTCTGTAATTTGTAAGGCACTTGATCAGTGTGTGTGTTCTACAAGGTGTTGAGAGATATTAAGCAGCCGGGTGAGTGTGGTGGCAGATGCCTGTAACCCCAGTACTTGGGAGGCTGAGACAGGAGGATCACAGGTTTGAGGACAACCTCAGCAAGTAGTGAGACTCTCAGTAATCTATCGAGACCCTGTTTCAAAATAAAAATAAAACATCAGGCTGGGGGTGAAGCTCAGAGGTAGAATACCTCTGGGTTCAATCCCCAGTACCATACATACACACACACACACACACACACACAGAGAGAGAGAGAGAGAGAGAGAGAGAGAGAGAGAGATTAAGCAAGGGGGAAACTTTTATCATCAAAACATTTTGGACAATGCTGGCTGAAAAAAAAATTAAACAGGTCCTTCTATCATGGAACTTCTCAGTGCTTAATTTACCAATGGACACTGTGATCCCAAGAAAGGAGAGGTGGTACACAGCATTTCCCATATTCATTTGATTACAGAATTTGTTTTTCAAGAATCCCATATCCCGGTGTGGTGGTGCACACGTACCCTCCCCCCCAAAAAAAATCCCATAACATAACTTTCAGAAAGACTGACCTAGCACTTTCTTTTCTTTTCTTTCTTTCTTTTTTTTTTTTTTTTTTTTTTTTGCAGAACTGGGGATTGAACCCAAGGGCATTCTACCTCCAAGCTACACCCCCAGCTCTATATTTTATTCTTTATGTTGAAACAGGGTCTCACTAAGTTGAAGAGGCCTCACTAAGTAGTTGAGGCTGGCCTTGAACCTTCGATCCTCCTGTCTCAGCCTCCCAAGTACTGGGATTACAAGCATGTGCCACCACGCCCAGCTTAACCTAGCACTTTCTGAGAATAAACAATACCAAGAAAGATGCCACCATTTTTTGTGAACAGACCACCCTCTGAGTCATGAATTAGGTACCAGCCAACTCAGAGGTAGACTTTGTTCTCTTACCTTCGAAATGACTTTTCCCTGGGCTCCCCATTTGAATATGAGGAATAGTTACATTGCTCTGCTTCCCAGGACTATTTTTTATTGTTTTTAATCTTGAAACTGTGTTTCATATTAATCACCAAAACAAGTTCTGACCTCAAGTGGCCAGACCTCAAAATCTCTGGTGATCTCCCAGCCTGGATGAAGGGCTGGAGAAAACACCAACCAGACACCACCCACCTAGTTTTCACATCTCCAGTTTCTGGGCCAGTATGATAAAGTCGAATTGCAGCCAAGATAGGGATAAATGAGATTCTCCCAACAATGCCCTTTTGGAAAAGTCCCCTCTGAGCACATACTACCCATGCCTGAATCTGGATTCACCTAGTCAATATGGACTTTCTAAAGGACAATTCAAAGTAATGGGAGGTCAAGTCTGGAACTACAGGGAAGAAAGAAAAAGAAGTACTCAAAGACTATTTCCCTTTCTCTAAAAAGAGGAACTCATTACAGTTGGTGAGCAGGGGAAATATCGCTCCTTTCAGTGAAACAGCTTTCCAGGAAAAGAATCTCAACATATATACTATAAAACAATTTAATTTCCCTGTCCCATCACCTGCCACCCTTCCCCTCCCCCCCAAAAAACCCCACAGATTATAGATTTCCTCTCATTCTTGGCAGAGTTACCAGAAGAAATATAATACCCCCTTCGGAGTGCTTCCAACAGCTGCTGGAACAAGAGGGGGGAGAGCTGGGGGTATCCCTCCAAAGCTGCCTCTAAAAATGACCATTCCCCCTTCCAAATCATGTAACCAATAAACATAAGACTTCTTTCTGTACTTTTTTTTTCTTTTTCTTTCTTTTGTGTGTGTGTGGGGGGGGTAGGGTACTGGGGATTAAACCCAGAGGCATTCTACTTCTGAGCTACCCCTCAGCCCTATTTTTTTTTATTTTATTTTGAAACAGGGTCTTGCTAAGATGCTGAGGGTCTCACTAAGTTGCTGAGGCTGGCCTGGAACCTGTGATCCTCCTGTCTCAGACACCCAAATACTGGGATTACAGGCATGTGTCACCTCGCCTGACTCTTTATATACTTTCTTAAAGCAAGGGAAGACCACAAAGGTAACAGTGTCTCAATCCAAAATACTTGTCTCCAGCCCATCTGTTCTCAGTTTGAATCAAAGTTAAAGCTTCTGTACAGTAAGCTACCACTCCATTTCTTCCTTAGCATGTATTCCTTGAAACAATCCTCTACTTCTTTACAGGAATAGTATTTTTTTGTTTATTTAACCCACCAATTTCCAAATTAGGCTTTTTTTTTTTTGCGGTACTGGGGATTGAACCCAGAGGCATTCTACCTCCGAGCTACACCCCCAGCCCTATTTTTTATTCTTTATTTTGAAACAGGGTTCACTAAGTTGTGAAGGACATCACTAAGTAGCTGAGGCTGGCCACGAACCTTTGATCCTCCTGTCTCAGCTTCCCGAATACTGGGATTACAAGCGTGCGCCACCATGCCTGGCTTCAAGTTAGGCTTCTTATCAAACTCCTGTTCCATGTAATTTCCTTGTCTCTATCCACCTCTCTCAATACCTCACACCTCTGCACACACAAATCGCCTTCAGATCAAGAGATCTAAAAAAACAAAATTCTAGGAATGAATTCAGCAGTGGCTCCCCTGTACCCTAGGCCTTTATCCCTTGCCCATTATCACCATCACTACTGCTCTTCAACTCTGTCTAGAATAGCCCAACACCAGGCATCAGAGAGACATCCAATGAGCCTTCAGCCACTCAGCTGAGACCACCAACAAAGAAGTTCACGAATGTCAACTGGGGGCAGGGGCAAAATCGCTCTTTACCAAGGAGAAACTGGATAGAACCTCCAGCATCATCCCCCAAAGGTGACGGCTGGGGTTGAGTGAAGACCGTGAAAACTGTACAAGAGCCAGGGGAGAAAATATAATGTAAGGAATGATTTGGAATCAGGGGCAGAAGGCAGAGGGATGAACTGGCTGACCCCAAATGTCTTTTCCATCTCTAACTCCTATGATTCTTTGACCTCCAATTTTGTGCTGTGGACAAGGAATGGAAAGTCAACAGACATGGTGATGTTTTGAAAGAGCCTGGCAGTCTGCTCTTGTCATTTAGTGGCCTTTGCATGTATTTTTTAAGGTGTCTCCAAGCCCTGTCTTCATTTCACAGTTGTCACCTTCCTCAGCAATTTGAGCTCATGTCAAATACCAAAAAGAGAAGGAGAAAAAGAAAGAATGTGCTGGCAATTAATTGTGGGCTAAGGAGGAGCAGGCACAGGGCCCATTGGGTGGCCCAGACTTCCAGGGAGGGCAATGTAGACAGGTTGGAGAAAATGAAGAACTGACTCAAAGTTGCACCGAGGCAGCCAACTCTCTAGCAAGTCAATTCTTTCTCCAGATAGTCTCACACTAAGTTTTAGGTGCAACTTAGAGTATTCATATGATTCAGGATACATACACCTATTAATTAGCACAACCATCTTGCTTCTGTTGATTACAACTGTAGTTCCATCTGAATCCCATTCAAATCTGAGCAAGGCTGCAGAATAAAAAGAACTTTCCTCAAAAGTAAACCAAATTTTTGTATTCTCAATCTCGTCTGATATACCTCAGAAAAATTCCAAAAATCAGTTCCCGTAAATGGGGGTGGTGGTGTCAGTGTTCACTGAAAATTCAAAACCTAAGTTTTTCCACCTTTTTTATCTTAATTTTCAAAATTTACCTGAACTTGGACTCAAGAAGAGTCTATCTAAATTTCTCCCTGTTCCACGACTAGGAGTCAGAACCAGAAACTAATGCAATGCCAGGGTCAACCCATGGGTAAGGTTATCACACAAAGGTAAATCTTTTCTATGTCAAACTCAAAAATAATTTTGGAAAAAAAAATCCGTATGCTTACTCAGTAATATCACCAGATTTCAGCAGCTCAACTGCAATCTTTACCTAAGGTGAAGGTTCTAGACACAGAAAACAAAGTATGGAGTATTGAAATACTTTCAGATATCTCTTTCCAATTTGAATTCATATTGCAGCTTATGAAGACTTTGTGTTTCTCCATGTTTCTGCCCTAAAAACTAAGACATTCATCCCCTACCATTTAAGTTTTAGCAGGCTAGAAAGGACACAGGCAGCTTCGACACTCCTGCAGTCTTAGAGAAGACCCTTCCACCCTTCCAGTCTGCATTCAAAGAATAGGGACTGTACTAGACCATTTCCTGCTCCACAGGTGCATTGTTTTATTTATTCTGAGCATGTAAACTGACCTCTATTTTTATTAACTCACAGAGCCATTAAAAAGAAGGCCTTTCCAAAATTGCTTAAGACAATATATCTATATATGAAATCTTTCCATCAACTAGAGAACAAACAACTCTTCTCCCGAGATAAGGTAGAAAAGGGAAGGAGAAAGCCTAAGCTACTTTTAGTTGCTAATTGTTTTCCGAAAATCACACTTTAGACCTTAAATGTAAACCTGTCAGCAATGACCTCTCCATTCTGAGTTAGGAGACTTTATGCTTTGGTGGGGGGAGCTCTTAGGTGCAATCATTTTAAAACAAACAAACATACTCTGCTTATCTGTGTCTATCTCACCACTCTGGACGTTAATCATCACTGAAATAGATACCCCCGTCCCCCAGCCTCAAAGAGCTCCAAGGCTACAGGACCCCACCAGAGGAATGAGTGTGCATGCCAGGACAAACACCTCACTCCCCAAACACCTATTGTTAATTCCAGGCAAATCTATCACAGACAAATGCGAGAGAGTATCCAGGTACAGCTGACAGGATATAAAATGGAATTGCTATTTGAAAATAAGCAGCACTTGATTAGGAAAAAATGAGATCAAATAAGTTTTCTTTAACATAGAAATAGCAAAAGGGTTTTTTGTTGTTTTGTTTGTTTGTTTGGTTGGTTTTTGATGGTACTGTGGATTGAACCCAGGGGCATTCTACCTCCAAGCTACACTCCCAGCCCTATTTTATTATTTGGAAACAGGGTCTTACTAGGTTGCTGAGAGCCTCACAAAGTTGCTGAGGCTGGCCACGAACCTGTGATCCTCCTATCTCAGCCTTCCAAGTACAGGCATGCATCGCCACACTTAGCTAGTTTTTAAAAATAGGTTTATATGCACAAATAATTGTTAATTTTCGGTATCAGAATTTGCAGACAGTACCTCTGCTCTTGCCCCCTTCATACTCTACTTCTTGCATAGTCTGCACTTACAGAGCTGAATTCTACTGTTTTGTTTCTATACACTGAACTAGATTAGTTTTTCCCCCTACTCTTTGGGGAAAACTTAAAAGATTGCTGTATCAAACATTGCCTTTTTATTATTATATTCAAGATATTTCTATTCTCCCAGTCTTCATAAAGCCTTCAAACAAACCTGATTTTAAATCAGATGACTGATTCAAACTATCTTTGTGTCCTCTTTAAAAAAAAGCAAAACAAACTCAAGATAGCTATTAGTGTTCACGGTTTGGGCAAGAGGCCTAAAGGGAAGCAAATTATTTGTTTGTGGTTTTAAAGTGGCCCAGATGCCTTCAAGCACAAGTATAAGACCATTAACAAATCACAAGGAACCAAAGCAGTTCATCTTACTTAACAAAGCTATGATCAGTTAGGAAGAGCCAAACTGAACAGGGCTTGCCCTAGGCCGGAAGGTCAGTAAACCTTGGCAGTTTGTGTTCCTGAGAATCAGGAGACTCTTAAGCAGGGAGTGCAAGCCCTAAGCCCACAGGTTCTGCTGTCAAGTTGGTGAAAATATTCAGAACAGATGAGGAAAACTAAGCAGTGTGTGTGTATAAGTTTTTTCTTGTCCTGTCTTTAGGCAGCACCTCCAAATCAAACCATCCCCACTTTTGCCATATACAGATTGACTAGAAGAGTAGTCAGCAATTAAAAAGTTTTGTTTTACAACAATTTTTTGGGAGGGAGGTACTGGGGATTGAACCCAGGAGCATTCTACGCCCTTTTTATTTTTTATTTGGAAACAGGTCTCACTAAGTTGCTGAGTCTGACTTCAAACATGTGATCCTCCTGTTTCAGCCTCTCAAGTACTAGGATTATAGGCGTGCACCACCATGTCCAGCTACAACAATTTTGTGTGTGTGATACTGGAAATGGAACCCAGGGGCATTCTACCTCCGAGGTATACCTCCAGCCCTATTTTATTCTTTTATTTTGAAACAGGGTCTCACTAAGTTGCAGATGGCCTCACTAAGTTGCTGAGGCTGGCCGCGAACCTGCAATCCTCCCATCTCAGCCTCCCAAGTACTGGGATTACAAGTATGAGCCACCACGCCTGGCTAGCTACAACAGTTTGAGTGGCTACTGTGTGCTGAACATGGTCGTAGCTAGCACTCTACATTTAGGTCTCATTTTACTGGGTAATGTTATTCTCATTCTTTTTTTTTTTTTTTTTTGCAGCACTGGGGATTGAACCCAGGGGCATTCTACCTCCGAGCTACACCCCCAACCCTATTTTTTATTCTTTATTTTGAAACAGGGTCTCACTAAGTTGTGGAAGGCCTCACTAAGTAGCTGAGGCTGGCCTTGAACCTTCAATCCTCCTGTCTTAGCCTCCCAAGTACTGGGATTACAAACGTGCACCACCATGCCCGGCATTCCCATTCTTTATAGATGATAAAATTAAGAGCCAGTAAGGTTATATGGCTTCTGATAAAATCAAACTGTACTTATAAAAACATATGTCATTTATCCAGTCTGCAGTGAATTGCCCAAAGCATGAACAATAGCCCTGCACTATCCAAGCAGCCATATACTTGCTGATGCCCTAAGAGGACTGGAGTGCATGCCTTCTCTCTCCAGGATTGACAACCACCTCTCTTAGTGGCTTATCAAGTCTCTGCAGCTGTCCAGAAACAGACCACACCAGTAAAGACTCCACCTGCTGTAACACGCGTGACTTCTCTGCTCAACCCAGAAAACTGAGCAGTGACCCTGCTCTTTATCAAGTGCTGTGGCAAAACAATTTCCCTGGAAAGCGGGTGATACCTCACCCTAGGACACAGGCAAGAAATCAAAACACAGTCTCAAAGCATTTTACCCTATAAACTCATTTTCATTTTGTTGTTATTAGTCTCACTATCCAGATATAGACTCATTGCCACTATGTCTTCTTTTAGAGTATTTGAAAGGGAAAGAAAAATAAACACCAATTCTTTCATTCATTCATTCAATGATCTGTAAGGAACAAGAGAAAGCCAAACTTTGCTTTGGTTGGCTTGGGTGCCAGTCACTGTAACCAACTTCACTTACAGTTCACTTGATAATATTCTTGGAAAGAGTTACTCTGATAAGGAAGAGAAAAAATCATCCCCCAAATCCCAAGGGATCATTATCATCAACAAAATCATACTAGGATAGAATAGAAAGAGTTAAGCAAAATGATCAGGTTCAAAATTTACAAAAGATTAAAGTAATCCTGTACATCAATCATACTCTGCTGGAAACATACTGAAAAAGAGATTGCACTTGCAATAAAAACAAAATGCTTAAGATACTTAGAAACACCCAAGAATAACAACAAATATACAAGAACTTTATAGTGAAAAACATGAAAATCCTTGAAAAGTCACAGAATTTTTTGGGGGGAGGTGTAGGAAATTGAGTAGAAGTGGAGATATGACACACACCCATAAATCCAATAAGTAACTATATTAGATTATCAAAAGCAACAATATTTAAAATGGTACGGAAATGGAAAAATATCAGTAGAACAAAATGTAGTTCAGATATAGATGAATATACATATGTACATATGTATGTGGACATATGAATAAACTTAATATATGGCAAAGCAAGATTTCCAAAACAAAGGGAAAGAGGACATTTTTTTTTTTTTTTGCGGTACCAGGGATTGAACCCAGGGGTTTTACCTCCAAGCTACACCCCCGGCCCTATTTTTTATACTTTATTTTGAAACCAGATCTCACTAAGTTGCGGAGGGCCTCACTAAGTAGCTGAGGCTGGCCGCGAACCCAGATCCTCCAGTCTCAGCCTCCCAAGCACTGGGATTACAAGCGTGCGCCACCACGCCCGGCAGGACAATTATTTAACAAAAGATGTAGTGATAACTTAGCAACCATTTAGGAAAAAAAAATAAGTTGAATTCATTTGTTTCATCAAAACCAAAGTGATATTAATGAAAGTGTTAACTATTAAAAAAATCAAGTTATAAGGAAACCAGTAGGAAATTGAAAAGAAGATTTATTAGGCCTGTGGAAGAATTATAAATTTCTCAGCTTTAATGAAAAAAAACAAAAAAATCACAAGCCTGGCAGATTCTAACATTTAAGTATAAAACTTTTATAGGATAAAGACAGTAAACAGAATCAACTGGAAAATATTTGCATCAAAGATGACAGACTAGAATCTAATATCTATGACAACCCACAAAGATTCCAAATTTATAAGAAAAACATCAAGACCCCACTAACTGGGCAAAGAGTAAAAAGAGACAATCTCACAGGTGAAACAAACACATGGGAAAATATCCTGGACAGTGGTAAAAGAGATGCAAAATAACAAAATAAAAAAATATTTATCCTGGACAGTGGTAAAAGAGATGCAAAATAACACAACTCTGACATACTGTTATATACACACTAATGTAGCAAAGATTTTCTAAAATTCTCACATGCAATTAGTTCAGTTACTCTTTGCTGGTATACTGTAACTTGGCCCAACGCCTTTGCAAGATATAACCTTTAATCCAATAACATCTATCTTGAGATTCTATCCTAAAGAATTCAAAAAGATAAATGTATGGTATGGTGTGTGGCTTACATCTCAATAAAGATGTTACCCCCAAATGCATCAAATTATTCATTTTGCACCTACTCTGTTAAGATCTGTAAGATAGCAACTATAGAGGGGTACAGCTGAAAAAAAAAATTTTTTTTTTTTTTGCTGTACCAGGGATTGAACCCAGGGGCATTCTACCTCTGAGCTACACCCCCAGCCCTATTTTTTTATACTTTATTTTGAAACCGGGTCTCACAAAGTTGCAAAGGGCCTCACTAAGTAGCTGAGGCTGGCCGGGAACCCCGATCCTCCCGTCTCCGCCTCCCAAGTACTGGAATTACAAGCGTGTGCCACCATGCCCGGCAGCTGAAAAATTTAATGGAAATAGTTGTCTACATGTGTTAGTATTATGGATTTTTATGTTTTAAAAAACTATTTATTTATTTATTTATTTATTTATTGTGGTACTGGGGATTGAACCCAGGGGCATTCTACCTCCAAGCTACACCCCCAGCCCTACTTTTTATTCTTTACTTTGAAACAGGGTCTCACTAAGTTGCGGAGGGCCTCACTAAGTAGCTGAGGCTGGCCGCGAACCCGGATCCTCTGGTCTTAGCCTCTCCAATACTGGGATTACAAGCGTGTGCCACCACGCCCGGCTTAAAAAGCTTTTAATGTCATTCTACTGTATTTCATTTGGGTGAAGCGGGGTACAACCTGAAAGTTTTTACTCCCCCAATTCCATGTTTTTCCCTTCCTATTTAACAGCTTTAACCTGTTCAGTAAAGTTTTTCATTCACAGGTCTCAGACCCTACCCAAAACAGGCCAAACTGCAATGCCTTCGACAAGGCCTGGACCTAATCCAGCCCCCTTGCTCAAGCAGGCACTCTTTTTCGGGTCCTAATGTCTGTATCAAGTCATAAACTACGTTGATACTGCGATTAAGGGCTGCTTTAGGATCTGAGCCCTTTTCTCCATATTAGATTTTATCTGGGTCCTGAAGCCTAAGAACCTTTAGAAGAGAGGGGAGGATGAAGGTCCACAAGAACATTTTGATAGACCACTTAGTGGCCCTGGGTCCTACACCTGGACTGGAGGAGTTGTCCAAAGCATGATGACCACAGACCAGCCTGTCTGCTCCGGGCTGAGAAACCCGAGCAGTCAAAGGTCTGGGGAAAGCCATAATTAGAAACTGAAGGGACTGCTTAAGATGGCTAATTACGAGAAGCCGCCCACGGGGGCGCGTGGGGGGGATGCTGACTGAGGGATGCTCTTGGGAGCTTTCCTCAAATGGGGGCCCTGGAGACGAGAGGCAATGGGACACCCGAGGGTGCTCTGGGAGGGGTCTCGTCGGAGGCCTGGCCCGGGCCTCGGAATTCGGGGTGCGAGACACGGCCCGGGCCGACCAGGCCGCGGCGCCCCGCCCTTTCCCCCGGACGCTGGCCGGCCCGGGGTGGGGAGCGGGCGGCAAGCGGGCGCTTACAGGTCGGTGCCGTGCCGCGTGAAGCCGGAGTTGAGCGAGGCCCGGGCTATCCGGCGCCACAGCAGGTCGCAGCTGGTGAAGCGCCGCAGCCAGCGGCACACCTGCGCCAGGCGGCCGAGGGCCCGCGTGTCCAGGTAGGAGCAGATGAGCAGCAGCAGCTCCTCCGGCAGGCGCCAGAGCGCGGGCCCCGCAGCCGGGCGGCCGGGCGGCTCCCGGGCCGCCGCCGCCTCCTCCTCCTCAGCCGCCGGCGCCATAGCCGCCCCTGTCCCTGCGTTGTCGCCCCAAGCCTGACCTCCTCGTCCCTGCGCTCTCCCCGGCCTGGCATCCTCCCGCCGCCCAGTACTGAGCCTCGGCTCCTCCTCATCTCCTCCTGGCGCCTCCTTCCCCGCCTCTGCGCTCCCCTCATCCGCCTTCCCGACGCTTGTCGCCCGGTCCTCCACGCTTCCGCCTCCCTCAGCTTCCCGCCCCGGGCCTGCCCCAGCTCCCGCCTCGGCCTCCGGCCCCGCTGCCTCCCTCGCCTTCCGCGGCCCCGGCTTCCCTTCCGCCCCGCTTCCTCTTCCGCCTTGCCCTGCGCCCGCTTTTCCCTTCCCCTTCCTCCGCTTCCCCCGCGCGGCCCTGGCTTCCTGCAGCGGCCTCGCCTCCCCGCCCTCGCCCTCGCCCGGCCCGCCGTTCCCGGGGGTCCCCGAGCGGCCCTGGCTGCCCATGAGCGGCCGCGGGGCGGGCCCGACGCGGAGCCGAGCCCGAGCCGTCGCCGCCCCGGGAGGAGGCGACACCATGTCGGACCGGGTCACATGGGGCGGCGCGGGCCGAAGCCTGGGCCCGCCCCTCACACCTGCGGCGCCGAGCCACTTCGGGGTGCGGGCCGGGCCGGGGCGCTGACGCCCGCAAGCCCTGGGCCACCGAGAGCCCTGGTGGAAGCACAGGCATTCGACCATCAAGCTTGCTGCCGGGCTCGCCAAAAGGCCCTGCCTGGAGTCACGAGAGGAGCCTGGCCTTCAGGAAGCGTCAGGTTGGAGCCCCTGCCCGCAGGAAGCTCCCAGTCGGATGGTCTTCCCGCCTTCCTCTTCCCCCAGGTGATGCCTCCGTTTTTCAGGCCCCAGGAAACTACAGCCCTAGAAGTTGACGGGTTCCGTTGCTGTTTACAGCTCTCACACAGTATGAACCAAGGTCCTGGCAGTGAACTTATATTATTAGACACATTTGGGGAGGTTGCAATCTACTAGATCTTGAGTCCTTAACTCCCCAAACAGTCACGTATCAGGAAATTGCAGAGCTAAGGCTTCTTATTAGTCACCGCCCAAGTGCAAGTTGATTCTCCAAGGTCACTCAGGATCCCTTCCCATATCACCCATTCCATTCACATGGCAGTCTGAAAGGAAAGTTAGTGAGATCTTGACCTGTACTGTCCAACAGGATCTGCCCTAATCACATGTGACTACTGAGTATTTGAAATGAGGCTAGTCCAAATTGAAGCGTGCTATAAGTTTGTGAAATACACACCAGATTTTGAAGACTTATACAAGAAAAAGAATGTGACATATTAATAATTTTATATTGATTACATATTAAAGTTAATATTTTAGATATTGGGCTGAATACAATATATTTTAATATAACTGCTAGAAGATTTAAAATTATACATCTGACTTGCATTTGTGGCTCAAATTATTTTTCTATTACAGGATTTGGAAGAGGTGAGGAAGATGCCACTTCACATCTGTATATCCTGCACCCCAAACCAATATAGGAAAGAATGGGGAAATTCCTTTTGTATTTACCCACATCTTAAAACCCATTTTCAGGGAGCAGGAATGAATGAGAAACCAACTCTGAAAATTATTTGACACCTAGTATATCCAAGGAGAGACCGAGGGAAGCCACTTCATTGTATTACTAGGCTGCAGAAGAATCATGTAACAAGGTCAGACCGGAATCTGGCTTTGCCCTAGAATTACTTTTTGATCTTAGCAAAACAACAACAAAAACCCCACCTATCTTGGCCTTTTAGTGTTCTCAGTCTGTAGTGGAGATAATACCTTTGCCTTACTTTCGAAGGATAAATGAGATGATCCCTGTAAAATGCTTTGAACTCTTCTAAGAACATTCTCAATAATAACTACAGGTCAAATCCTGTTACACACAAACACACACACACACACACACACACACACACGAATAAAACAAAGGCTTTGTGCAGAAAATGATTTCTAAACTCCAGGCAATGGTTTATTAAAAGCAGTATTTGGCTCATTTCAGCACAACCAAAGAATTTAGAATATCTCTTAGAGACCATTATGAAAAAAAAACTCTACTTATTCTCAGATATGGTAGTGTTAGAAGACTATTGAAGTAGGAACACTGCAAATTGAGATAATGTCATCAATATTTTTTGATCTTGCTACATTTGTATACGGTAGTTGTGTACATTTGTATTTGAGGTACACCGGAAGGAAGATAAACATGAATAAAGCATGTAGTTCCTGCATTTTGTGTTCAGATTTGTGTAGATGTGTTTATAATTTCTTCCTGTTTGACTATTTTTGAATCCTTTGTTTATACATGATAAAGCTGAGTAGTTCATCCACATTGATTGTACCTAGTTTTTATTGGAGGACTTAAAGGCACAAAAATTATTTAATTAACCCAATATAAATTGTTATGATTAAAATCTACAAACAAGTACAACTTATGTTTTATCCCATGTTGCCTTCATTGTTGGAGAAATTAAACCATCATTTAAAAATATCAAATCACTCTGCTACACCCAAACTAGAGGTCAGATGAACTGCTTAGGGTAGAATCTATGGTTTAATGATTTCCAGAAAAGCCAAAGTACTTACTATTTAGGGAAAAATGCAAAGCAAAAATGAAATATTAGCAAGTATTCTATTATTTGGTGGTGGTATCTGTCCCCAAATTCCCAAGCATTAAAAAAAAAAAACTACAGTTTAGCCTTGGCTCAAAGGAGCAGCTATAATATTTCAACTCTCCCTTCCCCTGCTCCCTAACAACAACAACAACAACAAATCTAATTTGGGATATAAACCAAACTTTTAAAATATTGCATCACAAGCTGGGTGTGGTGGCTCACGCTTGTAATCCCAGTACTTGGGAGGCTGAGATAGGAGGATCACAGGTTCGTGGCCAGCCTTAGCAACTTAGTGAGGCCCTCAGGAACTTAGTGAGACCTTGTTTCAAAATAAAAGAATAAAATAGGGCCAGGGTATAGCTCAAAGGTAGAATGTCCCTGCATTCCATCCCCAATACCAATAAATAAATAAATTACATCACAAAAATCACCTTTAAGCCAGGCATGGTGGCACATGCTTATAATCCCAGTACTTGGGAGACTGAGACAGGAGGATCACAGGTTCACAGCCAGCCTCAGCTACTTGTGAGGCCTTCTGCAACTTAGCGAGACCCTATTTCAAAATAAAGAATAAAAAAAAAAATAGGGCTGGGCATGTAGCTCAGAGGTAGAATGCCCCTGGGTTCCACCCCCAGTTCTGCAAAAATAAATAAATAAATAAATAAATAAATAAATAAATAAGAACCATTAATTCCATTGAAGTTCAGATCCAGGAATCATAATGAAATAATGTAAGGCCATTAAATGTACCTTCATTTTTCTAAAACTTTTTTTTTCTTGTTGTACTGGGGATTGAACCCAGGGGCATTCTACCTCCCAGCTACACCCTCAGCCCTATTTTTTATTCTTTATTTTGAAACAGGGTCTCACTAAGTTGCAGAGGGCCTCACTAAGTAAGGGAGGCTGGCTGCGAACCTGTGATCTTCCTGTCTCAGTCTCCCAAGTACTGGGATTACAAGTGTGTGCCACCATGCTCCGCTTAAAACTTTTTATTTAGAAAATAATTTTAGGGGGGCTGTGGATATAGCTCAGTGGTAGAACATTTGTCTGGTATGTGCAAGACTCTGGATTCAATCCCTGGTACCACCACCAAAAAAATACATATATCTTTAAGCCAGGCCTGGTGGCACACACTGCTTGGGAGGCTGAGACAGGAGGATCACAGATTCAAGGATAAACATAGTGAGACTCTCTGCAACCTAGCAAAACCCTGTTACAAATGAAAAATAAAAAGGACTGGGGATGTAGCCCAGAGGTAGAATGTTTCTGGGTTCAATTCCCAGTACCAAAAAATAAAATGAAAATTTTAATTTTCACATTAATAAGTAGACTGAAAATATTGGACTGCTTTTAAATTAGAATACCAAAAACATAGACTTCATAATACATAAGTCTTAAGAATCAGTATGAATTTCATACTGGGTATTTGTTTTTGTTTTTTGGTACTGCGAATTTTTTTTTTTTTTTTTTTTTTTTTGCGGTACCATGGATGGAATCCAGGGGCATTCTACTTCCAGGCTACACCCCCGGAATTTTGAAACAGGGTCTCACTAAGTTGTAGAGGGCCTCACTAAGTAACTGAGGCTGGCCACGAACCTGTGATCCTCCTGTCTCAGTCTCCCAAGTACTGGGATTACAAGTGTGTGCCACCATGCTCCGCTTAAAACATGCTCCGGGCCTGTGCCATCACTCCCGGCTCTGGTACTGGGAATTGAACCCGGGGCATTCTATCTCTGATCTACACCCCCAGCCATATTTTATTTTTTAGTTTAAAACAGAATCTCACTAAGTTGTGGAGGGCCTCATGAAATTGCTGAGGCTGTCTCAGGCTGTCTCCTGTCTCAGCCCCACCAAGTACTGGGATTATAGGCATGCTCCACTATGCCTATCTTCATCCCTTTTCATTTTGAAACAGGGTCTTGCTAAGTTGCTGAGGGGCTCCCTAAATTGCTGAGGCTGGCTTCAAACCTGCAATCCTCCTGTCTCAACCTCCCAAGTACTGGGATTACAGTTGTGCACCTCCACACTCGGTTTACAGGTTTATAGAAAGTTTTTTTTAAGGAAGCAAATTAATGTATTTTAGCTTTGTTTCAAGTGTATCCTTGTGATGAACACATTAGAGATACAAATACAGAGCCAGGTGTGGTGGTGTACCCCTGTAATCCCAGTATTTAAAAGGCTGAGACAGGAGGATCACAGGTTCACAGCCAGCCTCAGCAAGTAGTGAGACTCATCAACCTAGCAGGACCCTGTTTCAAAATAAAAATAAAATAGGGCTGGGGGTGTAGCTTGGAGGTAGAATGCCCCTGGGTTTAATCCCCAGTACCGCAAAAAAAAAAAAATACAAATACAGTGGAATTTAATCCTTAACAAAAACTACCAAGTAACCTTAAAAAGGATTTTAAAATACTGATATTTAAAGTCCCTTATGCTAGTGTGTCTATGTTAAGTGACATGCATAGTGGTGATTGTTGACATGCATGTATAGTACATAATACATGCTTAGGACTATAAAAGGCTAGAATTGTGTGTCTGGCCATTCTTATAAACAAAGCCGATAGAATCTTAGACCAGCACCTGCCCCCACATCCATTGCCCTCTGGTGCCCCCCATGCCCATTGGTCAGCCCCTTATGGCTCCCAGCCTTTAGCTTTAGCAGTAGGCAGATGAAACAGGGAAATAATTCCCAGATGAATGAGAGAAGAGATTATTTTGTGAGTGACAGGTTTCAGTGTCATACATTGGCCCAAACACTCACCATCAATCCTCTATAATAACTAGCTGGGCGCACGCCTATAATCCCAATACTTTGGAGGCTGAGAACAGGAGGATCACAGGTTCAAGGACAGCCTCAGCAAATAGACTCTCATCAACCTAGCAAGACCCTGTTTCAAAAAAAAAAAATTGTTTTTTTTTGCAGTACCAGGGATTGAACCCAGGGGCGTTCTACCTCCGCACTACACCCCCGGCCCTATTTTTTATACTTTATTTTGAAACCAGGTCTCACAAAGTTGTGGAGGGCCTCACTAAGGAGAGAGAGAGAGAGAGAGAGAGAGCTGAGGCTGGCCACAAACCTGGATCCTCCGGTCTCCGCCTCCCAAAGTACTGGGATAACAAGTGTGCGCCACCACGCCCGGCTCAAAAAAAATTTTTTTTTTTTATTTGCGGTATTGGGAATTGAACCCAGGGGTGTTCTACCTCCGCGCTACACCCCCGGCCCTAGTTTTTTATACTTTATTTTGAAACAGGGTCTCACGAAGTTGCAGAGGGCCTCACAAGGTAGAGAGAGAGAGAGACAGGGAGAGAGAGAGAGAGAGAGAGAGAGAAAGAGAGAGCGCGAGAGCTGAGCCTGGCCACGAACCCGGATCCTCCGGTCTCCTCCTCCCAAAGTACTGGGATTACAAGCGTGTGCCACCACACCTGGCTCAAAAAAAATTTTTAATGAGTATGTATAGTATGTATTATGTGAGATTTTGTATAAATTTGTCTCTTTGTATATATGCAAAGGGGGATTTTGTGGAATGATGTTAATAATGGTTCTTTTTAGGTCATAGAATTTTTTAATTTTACCTTATATTTTTCTATATTGCTTGGCTTTTTTATTTTAAATATGTATCACCTTTACAAAATTAATAAAGTCTTTAAAAAATAAAGTTCGTATGAGTCCAAACACAGCACACAATAAGCAAGTTGGAGATTTGAAGCCTACATCATTGACGGAGTTTTGTTTTTGTTTTTGTTTTTGTTTTTGTGATAATGGGGATTGAATCCAGAGGCATTCTACCTCAGAGATGTACCTCCAGCCCTTTTTTGTTTGTTTGTTTTGAAACAGGGTCTTGCTAGGTTGCTGAGAGTCTCACTACTTGCTGAGGCTGTCCTCGAACCTGCAATCCTCCTGTTATAGCCTCCCAAGTACTGGGATTATAGGTGTGCGCCAACACACCCAGCATTGCCAGAGTTTTTAACAAGCCACTCAAGTTTCTTCAAGCCTTATTTAGTCCATTTAAAATTTGTATTATGTAGAGCCAGGCGTGGTGGCGCACGCTTGTAATCCCAGTACTTTGGGAGGCAGAGACCGGAGGATCCGGGTTCGCGGCCAGCCTCAGCTCTCTCGCTCTCTCTCTCCCTGTCTCTCTCTCTCTCTCTCTCTCTCTCTCTCTCTCTCTCTCTTTCTCTCTCTCCTTAGTGAGGCCCTCCACAACTTCGTGAGACCCGGTTTCAAAATAAAGTATAAAAAATAGGGCCGGGGGCGTAGCGCGGAGGTAGAATGCCCCTGCGTTCAATCCCTGGTACCGAAAATAAAATAAAATTTGTATTATGTAATTGTCAAATAAAGAACAAGTTAGAGTATTAGGAGGAGAAATAAGAGGTCTCCCAGTGAATGCTATACTTGTAAACATTTAAGCTTCTTATAAATAGAATAGCCCCGGGCATGATGGCACAGGCTTATAATCCCAGTACTTTGGAGGCTGAGACAGGAGGATTGCAGGTTTGTAGCCAACCTTGGCAACTTAGAGCGGCCCACTGCAACTCAGAGAGACCCTATTCCAAAATAAAGAATAAAAAATAGGACTGGGGATGTAGCTTGGAGGTAGAATGCCCCTGGGTTCAATCCCCAGTACCAAAAAAGCTTCTTTATGAAGAAAAGACTGGAAGGAAATATGACAAAATGCTAGAATGGTTGCCTATGAGAGGTGGATTTAAGGGTAATTCTATTTGCTATTTTATATTTATTTTTCTGCATTTTCTTTCTTTCTTTTAGGTTTTTTTTTTTTTGGGGTATTGGGGATTGAACCCAAGGGCATTCTACTACCTCCGAGCTACACCCCCAGCCTATTTTTATTTTGAAACAGGGTCTCACTAGGTTGATGAGAGTCTAACTACTTGCTGAGGCTGTCCTTGAACTTGGAATCCTCCTGTCTCAGCCTTCTAAGTACTGGGATTCCAGATCTCTCTCTCTCTCTCTCTCTCTCTTTCTTTTGTGGTACTGAGGATTGAACCCAGGGGCAATCTACCTCCGAGCTACACCCCCTGCCCTATTTTTTATTCTTTATTTTGAAATAGGGTCTCGCTAAGTTGCCGAGAGCCTCACTAAGTAACTGAGGCTGGCCGCAAACCTGCGATCCTCTGGTCTCGGCCTCCCAAGGACTGAGATTACAAGCCTGTGCCACCCCGCCCGGCTTTTTCTCCATTTTCTAAGTTTTCTGCAGTGAGCATGTATTAGATCTATTAGATCAATAATCTTTCTTTTTTTATTTGTGGTACTGGAGATTGAACCCAGGGGCATTCTACCTCCAAGCTACACCCCAGCCCTATTTTATTCTTTATTTTGAAACACAGTCTCATTAAGTTGCAGAGGGCCTCACAAATTGCTGAAGCTGGCTGCGAACCTGCAATCCTACTGTCTCAGCCGCCTTAGTACTGGGATTAAAAGCATGCACCAACACGCCTGGCTTTTATTTTATGTTTTTGAAATAGGGTCTCTCCAAATTGCTGAGTCTGGCCTCAAACCTGTGATCTTCCTGTCTCAGCTTCCCAAGTAATGGGATTACAGGTATGTGCCACCATGCCTGGCTTTTCCATTTTTTAAATTAAAAAATAGGCTGGGCGTGGTGGCACATGCTTGTAATCCCAGTACTTGCGAGGCTGAGACAGGAGGATCACAGGTTAAAAGCCAGCCTCAGCAATTTAGCGAGGCTTTCAGCAACCCAGTGAGACCCTGTTTCGAAATAAGAAATTAAATTGGGCTGGGGTATAGCTTGGAGGTACAATGCCTCTGGGTTCAATCCCCAGTATCAGTAAAATAATAATAATAATAATAAATAGGTGTTTACACCTAAATGTAAGAAATAATTTAATTAAACTAGTCAGTTTCTTTATTTTTGTGTTTTGTACATGTCAAGCATGCACTCTACTACTGAGTGACATCCCCAGACCTCATTTTAATTTTTGTGTGCGTTCGTGGTACTGGGAATTGAAGCCAGGGGCATTCTGCCTTTAAGCTATAACCCCAGTCCATTTATTTATTTATTCATTCATTCATTCATTCATTCATTCATTCATTGTGGTACTGGGGATTGAACCCAGAGGCATTCTACCTCTGAACTACACCCCCAGCCCTATTTTATTTGTTTTTTTTTTTTT
>PVJS01035532.1:0-20958 GCA_004027185.1 Glis glis | reverse complement strand
AAAAAAAAAAAAAGAAAATATATATCAAATTTTAAAGAATGGGTACGGGCTGAGCCCGATGGTACACGCCTATAATCCTAGTACTTGGGAGGCTGAGACAGGACGATGGCAGGTTTGAGGTCAGTGTGTGATAACTTAATGAGACTCTATTTCAAAATAAAAAGGGCTGTCATGAGGTATTGTAGGACCCCCTGGTTTCAATTCCCAGTACCAAAAAAAAAAAAAAGGCAAGGTTTAATGACAGTTTCTCAGGATACACACTTGGGTGAGGAGTAGGGCTCAGTGTTTTAGTATTAGGGTTTGGTTCTGGAGTGTTCCCCAAAGTCTCCTGTGTCCCCAGTGCAGCAATATCCAGAGGTGGGGCCTTTGGGAAGTGATTGGATCATGAGGTTTCTGACCTCATCAGTGGATTTACCCACTGATGGCTGAATGGAGCCCACCTAGTTGGAGGAAGCAGGTCACGGGGTGTGCCCTGGAAGTTCCCTCTTCCCCTCCCTGGCTGCCACAGCTGAGCAGCTTGCCTCTGCCATGCATTTCCCCCATGATGTTCTGCCTCACCCTCAGGCACAGAGCAATGGAACCAGCAGACCATGGACTGAAACCTCTGAAACCATGAGTCAAAATAAACTTTTCTTCCTCTAAGTTGTTGTCGTCAGGTATTTTGGTCACTGCGACAGGAGGCTGACCAACACAATGGACTTTGAGGTGATTGTCACTGGGAGTCCTTGGAGAACAACTGCATGACCAGGCAAGTGTTCTTCCAGATACCACCAAAAGGAGCGACAGGCACACTGCACTCTGGCAAACACCAGGTTGAAATCTCAGAGAGCATGGGCTTTGAAGAAAGGAGGCTTGTGTTTAATTTCTGGCTCTCATACCTTCTAGCTGTGTAAAGGCGACCAAGTTACCTAAACTAAGTCCCTATTTCCTCATGTGTAAAGTGGGTATGAGAAGAGCTACCTCCTAGAATTCTAGTGAGATGGCACGAGATCCCAATGGACAGGGCCCACGCCCAGAGAACATACTCTCTGTCCTCTTCACAGGCCTCTTTATATTCTGACTTTTCATCTAGGCTCAGCATGGAGTTATTGTGTAACTTGAGGCAAATCATTCAATTTACTTGAAAAGTTCTGTATTTTTAATCTAAGAAATAGTGGCAATCTTTGATTTTATTTCCTATTAAACCTTCTAGGAAACTAAGGGCAAATAAGCTTTTAGTAATTTCTAAATGGATGCTCAGGGAGAACCACATACCTCAGCTGGGAGCAATGTGTACTTGAAATAGGGCACTTCTTGTTTCCATATAGCTTCAGGAATGCTCAGACAGCAACTTCATCACTTCCAGCCGACGGTGAAAGTGTGCTTCATGAGCCCACACGGAACAGAGCCATGTCCCCCTACCTCTCACTAGCTATCACTCATAATTGGCCCTTTTTGTCATTTGAACACACAAAGCTCTTTTAAAACATTCAAAATGAACCAGCAAATTATCTGGACACTTCAGATCAAGAAACATAAGACATAGCAGGACCTGGTGGTGCATACCTCTAATCCCAGTACTTGGGAGGCTGAGACAGGATGATCACAGGTTTGAGACCAGCCTCAGCAACTTCACAAGACTCTCAGCAACCTAGTGAGGCCCTGTTTCAAAATAAAAAAGGGCTGGGGTTGTAGCTCAGAGGTAGAATGCCCCTGGATTCAATCCTCAGTACACACACACACACACACACACACACACACACACGGAAAAGGGAGAAGGAGCGGGAGAAGTGGGAGAAGGAGAGGGAGAGGGAGAGAGAAAGAGAAAATAAGAAGGAAAAAAGAAAAAAGAAAGACAAGACAGTACATAGGTAGCCCATTTGGATGACTAAAAATTTCCTGGAGACATCTAGAACAATCCCCACTTTAAGTATCAATGGTTTTCGGAGCACAAAGGGTTATAAAAAGCAAGTGAGAATGGCTGCATGCCGCTCACAGTTCAAGTGTGTTCACATCTCGTCATGCAAAGCCCACAATTACTTCATTCTGACTTTAGTTGGTTGTAGTATGTGTGTGTGTGTGTGTGTGTGTGTGAGTGTGTGTGTGTGTGTGTGTGTGTGTGTGCGTGCGCACGCGCACACACGTGTAGTGCTAGGGATTTAACCAAGAAGCATTCCACCTCTGAGCTATACCCCCAGCCCTTTTTTATTTTTTGTTTTGAACCAGGGTCTCACTAAGTTGTTGAGGCTGGCCTTGAACCTGCGATCCTCCTGTTTCAGCCTCCCAAGTACTGGAATTACAGGCTTGTGTCACCATGCCTGGCAGTTGTGAATTATTTATAGGGACAAAAGCCAGTCGTTTCAGGGGTAAAAATTGATGGATAGCTATCAGGGGCCTGAATCAATCCCTGGTCATATACCTGTGAGTCTGCTTTTCATGAGGATGGAAATCATTTAGTTCTTGGGCCAAACATAACATTCCTTTTATTACTCCTTTGAAGTGAAACTTAATTCTTTGTGTTCTTTTTAAATACAGGACCTCAAAGAGGAAATCTCACATTAAGTGAAACATGAGACTGTTGGCTATTGATAGGATATGTAGGTGTCCAGATGAGGCTGTATGGATCTGGAATGGGTGTAGGGTTAGTGGGGAAAACCCTGCCAAAAATCTGTTATGGCATTGCTGATGTCAATGGAAGACTGAACTCCTGTTGATAGGAAACAGAGTTCAGGAGAACTCTTTCGCTTGTTATAAACATTGCTTAAAACTTGTATCGGTTGATCCACTTGTCTTCAGTGCTAAATTAAAATGTGCATCCATATTCACGTATAAACATCAACTATTGTGATGATTCTCTTTCTGCACCACCACTTTATTTTACTATTCATGTGAATAGTCCCTTTCTACCGGAGAAAGACAAAAGAAACCAGTAATGTATCAAAAACACAGTACTGCAGAGCTTTGAGAGTGGGCAGGCTGACCCTGGGGGAAATTTATTTACTTATTTATTTTTGCGGTACTGGGGATTGAATGCAGGGGCGTTCTACCTCCACGCTACGCCCCCGGCCCTATTTTTTATACTTTATTTTTGAAACCGGGTCTCACGAAGTTGCGGAGGGCCTCACTAAGTAGAGAGAGAAAGAGAGAGAGAGAGAGAGAGAGAGAGAGAGAGACAAGGAGAGAGAGTGAGAGAGCTGAGGCTGGCTGCGAACCTGGATCCTCCGGTCTCCGCCTCCCAAAGTACTGGGATTACAAGCGTGCACCACCATGCCCGGCTCTGGGGGAAATTTAAACCTAGCTATTTCTTAGTATTGAATCTGGGAAATGACAGCATGATTTTGGTGGCACTGCAAACTAAAACAACCTAAGATATGATCAGTTTCAAGGTAAGTTCAAGCATGGACCAAGTCTATACTTAATTGGGATGCTGTGTGATCTTAGATAACCTGGTTGGAGCTTCAGAGGTTCTTACAATCATCTAGTTGACATATCACTTTTTTCCTCCAGTGATTGAACTAATCCCATAGCTGGGAGCTAGTTGGTCCTGAAAACATGTGTTAACCTGGCAGAGAGCATCTGGGTTGGAGATTCACAAAGCTACCATTTAAATAGCCAGGGAAACATTTCAATATATTAGGATGTCCATGGGTATACTTTGCTCCTTCCTCCAACACTTCTGTATGAAGAAATAACCTGGGCTGGGTTCAGATTGTCTAAGATAGTAAGATACCGCAGGTTCACTCATAACCTTACTAAATGTTGGGACCATTGTAGACTGGAGCGCCCTCCTAGTCCAAAATTCAACTGACTTTAAACTGTGAGCAGTAGTTTACATGTGTAAAAATCACCCCACAGCTTGTTTAAACTGTAGATTCTAAGATGCAGCTCTCTTGTGTATTCTGGTGCAGTCGATCTGGATTGAGACCCATGTGTCTGCTTTTTAACAAGCATACTCAGTGATTCTGATACAGGTGACTTCTGGCCTAGTGTTAAAAAAAACACCACTCTAAGGATTGTATAAGTACTTGTCTTACAGACTCTTCCCTGAAGATACTGCTATCATATTGGGCAGAGAAAAAGAAAAAGGAAACGTAAGAGCCCATTTACAAATGATTCCTTAAAATGTCTAAAAATACCTAAGAACTTTCTGAAAAGGGACAGGTTGGTGAATTAACAAGAATGGCCCAATGGCTGGTTTGTCCTGAGTGAAAATAACCTAGAATTGTCAGAGATGATTTCCCATATCCTTTGAAACCAAGTTTTATAACATCTGCCCTTCCTCCCTCAAAACCCATGTCTCTACTCTTAAATGTTCTGTCCATGAACATTCACCCGACTTCCTGGCATCATGGGAAACTAAACCCAGGTTAATCTGAAGGTCCTTGTGAAAGAAAGGCAATTCAACTCCAGTTAGATCCCCACAATTCTATTCTTGTGTTACTTTTAACAAGTGAGAGAAGGGTCCAGGAATGTTTGGTAATAGGATATTTTAGGGTTGGGCCCCATCTTTCAGGGTTGACTTGTTAGGAGGTGCAGAGTAGATTGATGGCTAGGAGTGTGCCCATAGACTGCCTGCTCTTCTAGCTGTGTTCAAAACCACCTTAGGACTGCTCTAGAATGAAACCATTTCAGGAAACCAATTACAATAATGAACAGCTGTTAACCAGAATGCACCTGGTTTTCTTTTGACGTTGTTTAAGACTCTAAATAGGAAAATTTGTGAAATAAAGAAGCTGATTCTAGGGACAGCCCTCTCTAGACAAGCTAAGACGCAGAAGGGCACATCTGATGGCCAACAGTGTCTTCTCTTTTTCCCTCTTGCTTTAGCATCTGAGTGAAATAGGCCATTCTATGAACCCAAAGACAGAAAGAAGGCTTTGCTGGTGACTTGACAAAGGAGTTGTAAGTGCTATGTTCTTGTTGGTATGTTTAACTTTTTAGTGAGGAAGTTTAATAGCACAAAATCGTTTTATAGCCAACATGTATAAAACGAGAAATGCTCTCTTAAGCATTGTTCCACAAACTAATGTGCATCCAGATCTCTGGGGAATCTTGGTAAAATGCCAAGTTGATAGGTCTGATGTGAGGTCAGGGATTCTGCGTTTCTCTCAAGCTGTCAGGTGAGGCCCATGTTGTTGGTCTGGGACCACACTTTGAGAAGTAAGGTACTAAAGGACATGGGATACACAGGAGACAGTGGTTTATGAATTTTGGATTGATAGAGTTCCTTTCAGTTCTGAAGGATAGTCCCTTTAATTAAACAGCATAAAAATCTCTGTTTTGGTTTAACTATCAAGCATTTCACAGTTGTGTATATTTATTCCATAACTTTTTGAAGACTTGATGGATGTAACCATTATGGTACTAGTAAACAACATCAAGACATACCTTCAATTTATGCCATGGTGCAATCTGCTATCCTAAAACAAAATGATAGATTCAAATGGTCATGTCCACATTCTTTACAGATTCTTTTGACATTTGAAATGTGCTTAACAACTACAGAAATAAGTGTGCTCAGACCTACATTTCACAGAACTCCTGGTAAAGAACAGTATAGTTGCTATTCTGCAAATGATTCCCTTAAATTCTCTTTGATCTCTGGAGCCTCATAAAGAATTTTACTTGCCCACCTTTCTCACAACTAAAGCAATACACTGAAAACAACCGATTTAAGTCTCCTAATCACACTTTTTGCTCTTTCTGCCTTCTATATTGTGGGTATCAGTATGAGCCCTTCAGGTAAGACCTAAATGGAACACAGAGGCTGTCTCATCGTAAAGCTGTTAGTACACAGGTAAATGGCGTGTCTTCTGGGGTAAGTGCATATGGTTTACAGAACCTCCATGCATGTAATAGAGAGATTGATACTACTATGATGTTAGTGGGCTAGTTGTCATCTTTGATTTGTGTTCACATCTCTTAGGAACTCAAAAGTGTCTGATTATGTTTTTGATGAAATTGCCTAAAGGAAAGAACACAAGGATAGGAAGTATGAAAATGCTTCTGGTCTTTAGTCAAACCTAACCATGCTTCTTATTTAAATTTAAAAAAATGGGAGTGGGAGCTGGGCTTGGTTGTTCACGCCTGTAATCCCAGTACTTGGGAGGTTGAGAAAAGGAGGATCACAGGTTCAAGACCAGCCTCAGCAACTTAGCAAAACCCTCAGCAATCTAGTGAGACCCTGATTCAAAATAAAAATTAAAAGAGGGCTGAAGCTCAGAGGTAGAACACCCTGGGTTTAATGCCCAGTACCAGCCCCCCAATGGGAGTGGGGAAGAGATGCAGAGGAAAGTAATCAAGGAGATGGAAATGAGTTCTTTAAGAAAAATCTGATGGAGATGGAATTGCTTTACATGTTAATGTAGAGATTAATGAGTCACTTAATTCTCACTTTTAGATATATGGAGGACTATTAAAAGACAAAGAGATCCCGGTGATCCTCTGTCTTCACAAAGAAAATATTTACAAGTGTAGATTTGACAGATAGCCTCTCTTAAGTTCTTTCTAGGGCTATCATTTTATTTCTTTTAAAAGTTAAATAGTGTAGAGATAACAGTATCTTTTAATGGCAACACTCATTGTGTGAAATCTGTATCCAGGGATAGAAGGTATTTTTTTTAAAAAATGTGAGCTAATAGTGATATTTCCTAATCTTTGCAAGTAAAATTTAGTCTCCCCATAGTTGAAAATGTAAACTGCTTACACTAATCTACATTTGTAATTTGTTCTTCCTTCTTTTGAAGTTCTTTATTAGCTGGCCCTCTACCACCGGATCACCACTGAGCCCCGTGCTAATGGGTATAAATTATTGTGGTGCCAGCTCGTCTTACCTTTGTTAAATATGTGCCAACTGTTTCACAATGAACCTTTACTTTCTTTTTTTATGACTGGCTGTAAAAACTGTGCTTAGAGTCAGTGAATGGATATGTCTTACATATTGTGTCCACAATCTCAAAAAGTTCCTACACAAGCCAATTTTATACTCTCTAGGGATAATTATGGCATTTTCCCATTTCTTGATGTTCATCCTTTACTCTCTCTCTCTCTCTTTAAAACCAACCAACCAACGAACCAACCAACCAACCAACCAACCAACCAACCAACAGCAGATTTTTTTTTTTCTGACACTGCTGGAAGCCAGACATCCAAAATCAGGATGTTGGCAGAGCATTTTCCTGGCTTTACTCTTATTCTCCCTCTTATCTTTGTCCATTTTTTAAATTTTCCCCTTCATTATTACCTCTCTGTACACTTCTAGGGAGGGGCAAATTTACTGTAAAAGCAATCTGTGATTTGATTTAATATCATGCTCTTCCTATTCACTATTACATGGGAATGACTGAGAGTTGGCCATATTTTAATCAGATGTCATGGTGATTTAAAATTAGAATCGACCAGGTCAGACCTAACAGTTTTATAATTAATTATCTAGGGGGAAACATTTATTTGATTCCCATCATTTTGTGATGGGGTTTAGAATTAGATAACTCCAGAATGTATGTGCACTTTTTTATGAATGGAAAGAAGAGTAAAGTAAGGGCTTAAAATAGAATGTTTGAGCCAGACATGGTACACTCCTGTAATGCCAGTACTTGGGGGGCTGAGACAGGAGGATTGCAGGTTTGAGGTCAGCCTCAGCAACTTAGTGAGGCCCTCAGCAACATAGTGAGACCCTGCTTCAAAATAAAAATAGGGCTAGGATGTAGCTCAGAGTTAGAACACTCGGGTTCAATCCACAAAAGTACCACAAAACAAACAAACCCCCAAACCAAAAAAACAAACCAATATGTTTGAAAGTTAAAGAAACTTATAAAGAAAACAGAAATATTTGGAAAGGAAAGCTGAGAAATGGAGACTCAAATATATCTGAAAATATCAAATAATAAATGATTGTGCTGAACTTGTTTGGATTTTCATAGGCAAAAATATGAAGAAAGGGAAATAAAATAACATTTTTTGGTAAAAATGATTTTTAAAGTCATTAGCAGATCATGAGAAGTACAATTACTTAATCTCAACAGAGCTAATGAAGAATCTCCTGGGAATTTTCTATCTGGGCTCTTCTTGAAGGAAATTGACCAATAAACAAAACCTTTGACCTTTGGAGTTAGAGTTGCAGGGTCTTTTTTATTATTATTTATTTCTTTTTGGTGCTGGGGATTGAACCCAGGGACATTCTGCCTCTGAACTGCACACCTAGCCCTTTTTATTTTTTTTATTTTGAAACAGGGTCTCGCTAAATTGCTGAGGCTGGCCTTGAGCCTGTGATCTTCCTGTCTCAGCCTCACAAGTACTGGGATTACAGACATGGACCATTATGCCTGGTTCAGGGTCTTTTTTTCTTAAAGCATGGAACAGGTTTTCTGTGCCACACATTCCAAATTAAGGCTCTAGCTGATCATGTGAGCCACATTAGTTTGATTAAACTTCCCTAGAGCTGTGAGCATAATGAATCCTAAATAGGAATTCACAATCTCCTTGTAGGAGAGGCATGCAAGCAAATAAAGGGTAGGCTAGAAAGGACATACGCACCTTTTTAATTGTAGAGCAAATGGAGAACCAGCCCGACCAGCGCATCCTTGACTATAATGCCCACTTGGTCTCCTCTCATATTCTCTTGCACATAGCTTGCACTGGGAATCTTCCCTGTTCTTACTCTAAGAGGCTAGCTGACGTGGCGGTGGAAGGTGAGGAGCCATTTGTTCTCATGTGTGTAACACCAACCAAGTGGCAAAGGGGAAAGTGCTCTCTCATTCAGGAAAACAAATCCTGCTGTTTCACCCTTAGGAGAGAGCCAGGTGTCTCGAAGTCAGTGAAAGAAAGCTTCAGGGCCTGGCACTTGGGCCTTTGTTCAGATATCACAGAGATGATATTCCTGTTCTAATATATTTGACATCAGGAAGCAATTGTCCTCTGACTCCAAACTTGGCCAGGCCATTCACAAGGGCTGATTTTGTAATACAAGAAATACTGAGAAATAGCTTTCCACACCCCAAAGGAAAAGGAAGGCTGTACTCTCCAGGGGTTGCAAACAAAACACCTTCATGTTGGCCCTACCTCTTCTCTTGTGTGCTACGCTTTGTCATAGCACTCTCTCCTAAACAGCCAGATATTGTCTCAGAATCCTCAAAATAATGCTCCAAGGAGGTCGCAGCAACTGGCTGGAACTGATCTCAGACCTATTTGACTTTTTTTAAAAATTTCGTACTGGGGATTGAACACAGGGGCATTCTACCTCTGAGCTACACCCCCATCCTTTAATTAATTAATTATTTATTATTTATTTTTGTTTTGAAACAGTGTCTTGCTAGGTTGCTGAACCTATTTGACATCTTTGATTTATGCTATGGGATAGTAGCATTTCTTCATTGGGGAAAACACTGTGCCAGACCCAGGGAGAATAGAAAGAGTAATGGCTTGTTTCTTTCTGGAAGGTCTTTCCAATAGCATGGAAACACAGGTATAGTGCAAATTAGACTGTTATTTTCTTTTTTTTTTTGTGGTACTGGGGATTGAACCCAGGGGCATTTTACCTCCGAGCTACACCCCCAGCCCTATTTTTTATTCTTTATTTTGAAACAGGGTCTCACTAAGTTGCGGAGGTTCTCACTAAGTAGCTGAGGCTGGCCGCGAACCTGCAATCCTCCTGTCTCAGCCTCCCAAGTACCGGGATTACAAGCGTGCACCACCACGCCCAGCTCAGACTGTTATTTTCTGTGGATACGTCACATGGTGGATTTATGAATAGGTCATGTCTTCCTCCTGCCTGTGTTGCTAACTCCAGAATCCCAAGTGGCTGGAGAAGTTTTCGACATGTAGTCAATATTCAGTAAATGTATTCTGAATGAATAAATGAATGAAAAAAAAAGTATCTAAAGCCAAACCATAGAGGTCCATTCCCATTTTGTAGTTATAGAGTGAGTTTAATGAAATTTTCATAATTTTGAATTTTTCTCCTCTACATTTTAAATTAATATTTTGACATTTGCTGCTATTTAATCTGTCAGTGGTGCTGAATTTTAGCAAATGAAATTCATCAAGCTTTAAATGTTAATTATTTAATGTTCAAAACTCAAAAAATATAGAAGGAAAAAGAGGGGAAAGCCTCCCTCCCATTTCTGTTCTTAATCGCTCAGGCCCTTTCCTTCCAGATGGGGAGTATTATTGATCTCCTAGTGATTTTTGGAAGACTCCAAAAATGTGATTTAAAAGAAAACAATTCTATGTATTGTTTTGAGATGCAGAGAATAGCATACAAATAATATGGTCATGTTTTTCCACTAGTAAAATGTCACCAATTCATGGTGTCACACAAAGAAAATGATTTGCAGGTGTTCCATGACCTGAATATGTTTAAAAACCACCTTCTCCTACCAAACCCTACATTTTGGAGCAGTAGTTCTGAAACTAATAGCCTGCATCAGAATTACCCTGAAGGCTTATTAAAACACAGGTTGCTAAGGCCCGCCCTCAGAGTTTGTGATTTAGTAGTTTTGCATTTTTCACAACTTCCCAGGCAATGCTGTTGGTCTACAGACCCCACTCCAAGAATCACTGTTTTAGGGCATAATCTCTTGAGATAAAGACAACTTTTATTGCTTTGATTACTCCTTCCCAAATACCCTCTGAAAGATGCTGAACATAAGAGTCACTGGTACACATATTAACTCACTAAGCCTTATAAAACCCTGTGAGGTGTATACTATTATTATCTCCATTTTGAGGTAGAAAGAATTTGAATAGTAAGTGGGAAGAGCCAGCTCTTGGACCCAGGGAGTCTGGCCTCAGATGCTTAACCAGAACATTATACTGACTTTTAAGAAAAGGGCTAACTAAAATAGATCCTATCAACCATGTGGTTTTAAGCCAAGGCAAGAAAGTAACTGAGAAGGTTCCAGAGGCCTGGCTCACTGAGAAGAAGAGAAGCACTCAGTGGGCTCCCTAGGCTTGGATTGCTCTAGATACTCTTCCTGGCCTGCTCCGTGTCACTGCTTAAGGCAAAATGAAACCTTCCTCTTCCAAGGACACAGCCTGGATGTCCCTTCATTGGAAGGGGACTGATAAACTACATAAACATAGGTATATCCATTCAATGGTAGAGCACAGCTGCAAAAGAAAGAACTGAGAAATTCTTTATGTACTGAAAGATAAATAGCACCAAGATGTATTGTTACATATTTATTTATTTGTTTAATTTATTGGTACTGGGATTAAATACAGGGACATTCTACCTCCAGCCTATACTCCAGCCCCTTTTATTTTTTATTTTTAGACAGGGTCCCCCTAAGTTGCTAAGACTGGTCTCCAACCAGTGATCCTCTTATCTCAGCCTCCCAAGTACTGGGATTACAGGCGTGCACCACCACACCCAGATACATTTTTTTAGTAGAAAAAAACCCCCAATACATTTATCTTTGCTTATATATGCATACAATATCCTAGAAGGACACATAGGAGATCAATAATACTCCCCCTATGGGGGGAGGGGGACTGAGCGATTAAGTACAGAAATGGAAGGGAGGCTTTCCCCTCTTTTTCCTTCTATATTTTTTTGAGTTTTGAAAATTAAATAATTAATATTTAAAGGTTGGTGATAAATTTTATGTGACTCTCCTACTTGATGACCTGGGGAAAACTTTTCACTTGGGGGTCATTTTCCATCCATTCCCAGCATCTCAAAAGTTCTGTCTACTTACCTAGCTGGAAGTCCAGGCTGCCCAGAGGGCTGTGTGGAAGGCTATGTGGTGTTAGCCTGAGAAGCACGGCTAGGATGGTATGTGTGTTCCAATGATTTTGTAGTTGTTTTTGCATTGATTCTAAATGACTACATGTAAATTGTTGGGAAGAAATGAAAAAGCTTATTTCTCTTAGGCAACAGAGGCTACTTTAATAACAGTGGTGTCTTATATTTATATAGTACTTTATAGTTTATAAAATCCTTTCACATGCATTAGGTCATTTATCACTCACAACAGCTCTGAGAGGTAGCTATTATAGTCCCCATTTAATGGATGAGGAAACTGAGGCTCAAAGAGCTCCAGTAATTGGTCAGAGGTCACAAAGCTATTAATTGTAGAGCCAGGACTGGTACCCAACTCTTCTGACTCCAAAGCCTGTGAAAATTTCCTCCTGCCCTTTTCACAATGGTAGAAAGAGAAAAATTCCTATGCTTAAAAAAAGAAAAATAAAAGACCAAAACACCCATAATGCCATGACTCCAACAACAAATTATTAAATTTACATATTTCTAGACTTGTCCATGTGTCTACAGCTGTTATCTAGTTACCATTATAATACAGTGTACAGTTGTGGATCATGTTTTTCCCCCACTTTGCTCTGCTATCCTGAAGCATTTTCCAAGTTGCAATATTTCCATTATTAGCAAATTAATGAGTTTCTATTTCTTCAAGAACCATTCTATAGCAATCTAGTACTGTTTGCCATGGATTCACTTGATTCAATCATCCATGTAAGAAATAAGTATGTGTTCCTTTACACAACTACCAGAAATAGATGCTTGTATGGCTTCAGCAGAACTTCACCAACGCTGAATATTTTTATTGAAAAAGAATGTTTGTTAATTTTAAAGTTGGAAAACAGTGCCCGTTGGTGTTGCAATTTGCATGTCTTTGATTAGTATGTAATGATGTTAATATTTTTCCATATACTTGTTTATTAATTGCATTTCTTTTTGTATGAATTGTCTGTTTTATGCTTTGCCTAATTATCTATCTGTTAAAGTATTATTATTTTCTTTTCCATGTGTGGGAGCTCATCATATTATTTATTTATTTATTTAAACTTTTAGCTTTATTTAGACCTCCTCCTCCTTCTTCCTTTTTGTGGTGCTGGGATCAAATCCAGCTTCTTGCACATACTAGGCAAGCATTCTATCACTGAGCCACACCCTCAGACCCACATAATTTATTTTAGTGTTATTTCAACATCATTAAAAAATTGGCTGAACCAACTTTTTCTTGTGTGTGTTTCTGGGGATTGAACCCAGAGGAATTCTACCTCTGAGCTATACCCTCCTGCCCTATTTTATTTCTTATTTTGAAACAGAATCTCTCTAAATTGCAGAGTCTGGCCATGAACCTGCAATCCTCCTGTCTCAGTCTCCCAAGTACTGGGATTACAGGTGTGCACCACCACGATCTGCTCGAACCAACTTTTTATATTAAAATTATTAGTCATATTTACTGAAATTTTTAGCCTGCTTGCTTTTTTATTTTAATGGTTATAGTTTAAAACGTCTTTAAAAGAAAGCTTTCTTGGTATAGGATGATTTTGTCTAATTTTCTTCTCAAACTTATGTTATTTTTCTTCCTGATATTTGATTGTTATCAGATTCTCTTCTGTACTAGTTTTTTTTTTCTTGTTTCTATCTTTTCTTCAGTTCTTAACAGCATTGGGAACACGTTTGAATTTTGTGCAAGGTATGGACCAAAGTTTATTTCTTTCCCTAATTTCTAACTGGACAGTGTAACACCATTTATAAAAAGTAATATTTTTAGCCTGGTGTGGTGGAACATTCCTGTAATCCCAGTACTGGGGAGGCTGAGACAGGAGGATTGCAGGTTTCAGGTCAGCCTCAGCAACTTTGGGAGACCCTCAAAAAATTAGTGATATCCTGTTTCAAAATAAAAATTAAACAAAAACAGGGCTGGGGAAGTAGCTCAGAAGTAGAATACCCCTGGGTTCAATCCCTAGTACCCCCACAAAAAAAGATTTTTAATTTCCGTATCATATATTACATTCTTTTTTTATTTTTTGTGGTACCAGGGATTGAACCCAGGGGCATTTTACCTCCGAGCTACACCCCCGGCCCTATTTTTTATACTTTATTTTGATACCAGGCCTCACGAAGTTGCGGAGGGCCTCTCTAAGTAGCTGAGGCTGGCCGCGAACCTGGATCCTCTGGTCTCTGCCTCCCAAAGTACTGGGATTACAAGCGTGCACCACCACGCCCGGCTTATTGCATTCTTAGATAACAAACTTTTTATATCGTTCCATTAGTGTGTATGGCTAGTTTTGTATTAGCATTAACATTGTTCTAAGTTTGCTTTATACTATATTTTGCCATCCAACAAAAACTGCTTTTTATCCTTGTTCATCTCTTTCAAAATATTACAAAGTTTTACTCATTTGTTTTTTCAGATCAATTTTATTTAAATTTTACAGCATACTAGCAGAAATCTTATTGGGCATTTGATTTGGTTTACATTTTTTTATGCATTATTTTGAGCAGGATGGTGGCACATGCCTGTAATCCCAGCTACTCTGTAGGTTGAGGCAGGAGAATCACAAGCTTGAGGCCAGCCTGGGAAACTTAGCAAGACCCTGTCTCAAAAATGAAATACTGAAAAGGGCTGGAGCTGGAGCACTTCCCTAGCATGTACAAAACCCTGAGTTCAATCTCCAGTGTGACACACACACACACACACACACACACACACACACACACACAGAAAGACAGACAGAAAGAAAAAAAGATATATATTATTTTGGGGAAGAATCAGATATCATATATGTATCTAATTTTTCCATTTAATTGAAGAAATATTTCTTCTACCCAATCAATGGCATTACCTGTCTTAACATGTAAGTAATGTACCTCTCTTGCTAAATCTGTGTTTTGTATTTTTAGGAACTATTTCAGAAGAAATTAATTAAAAGTTGTCACTGTTTATTACTGGGACACAGGAATGTTGTTAATTTTTGTGTTCATGCGTATGGAAAGGTAAAAGTTTTTGAAAGTAAATAGCTTTTTAGTGAATTTCTTTGGCTTTCCTAAATTTGCAATACTATGCAAATAGAGTCAGTCCTCTGTATCTGTGGGTTCTGCCCCCATAGATTCAACTAACAGTGGATTAAAAAAATTCAGGGAGAAAAATTGCATCTGTAACAGAACATATAAGGGCTTTTTTCCTGATCTTTAGTCCCTAACAATATAACAACTATTTACATAGTATTTATTTATTTATTTTCCCCCAATAAAATCAAAGCTTATTAATTAATCACACCTCAAAGTTTGAGTTTTCTCTCAGTACAAAGCAACCACTACATACACATAAAATACTTGTTAATGTAATGATTTCCCTGGCTCATCCAATGTGCAATACACATGACTCCAAAGACTACAATTTGGGACAAGTGTTCATAGACTGAAAAGCCACAATTTAAAGTTCTCAAAAATTACTTACAGGCCGGGCGTGGTGGCGCACGCTTGTAATCCCAGTACTTTGGGAGGTGGAGACAGAAGGATCCGGGTTCACGGCCAGCCTCAGCTCTCTCTCTCTCTCTCTCTCTCTCTCTACTTAGTGAGGCCCTCCGCAACTTCGTGAGACCCGGTTTCAAAATAAAGTATAAAAAATAGGGCCGGGGGTATAGCGTGGAGGTAGAACGCCCCTGGGTTCAATCCCCAGTACCGCAAAAAAAAAAAAAAAAAAAAATTACTTACAGGACACTCAGGTCAATTTTACTTCTTAGCAAAATTTATCAGTGTACCTCAGCACAAGAATGATCAAATGCCAATTTAAGGGACTAGAGATAAAACTTTGGAGGTGCTAGATTCCTTAGTGGCTGGCTCATTATAAGCAAGTTTGCCTTTACAATCTGCTGAAGACCCTTGTGTATAGTCTCAGCACCAAACAATTTCTACTAGGCTCCAAGGACCTTTGTCAGGTTAAATGATGGTACATTTTAAAAAGGAGCCAATTACTTCAGTATAAGCTATTCAGAGCCCAAAATCTGAAGAATGACCAAAACCAAATCTTTATTTACAACTCTATAAATGTGATCCAAATGTGTCCACCACTAGTTTTTCCAAAAGAAACATGGTATAAATAAGCAAACTACATCTGCTCACTGATGTGTGTATGGACTTCCTAGATGTCTCGTTGGGTTTAATTACAGACCACTCACAGTAATAGATTTTTAGTATAAAGTGTAGCATGATGTTAACCCTTTTTAGCTTTTGCACATACATGCTGCACTTCTGGCTGATAATGGAGAAAACTTTGCAGCATCACACTGTGAATCTAGGTTGCATCCATTCTTTTAAATGGCATCAATATCAATGTCATCATCCTTGTTTTCAGACTTCACAGTTTCAACTTTCGGTACACTGGCAGTCTTCGAATACACCACCTCAGTGTTCTCATCTTCATCTTCTTCTTCACCATCTGAAGATTCTTCCTCTGCCTCCTTCAACCATTTTATAAATGGTTCTGCTTTGACACAAATCTCTTTGGCAAGTTCTTTTGAGACATTTCTTGGACACCTTTTCTGACCAGCTGATGATGACCTCCTCTTCTAAATGGTCTGCGTCAGCCAGGCGTGGTGGCGCACGCTTGTAATCCCAGTACTTGGGAGGCTGAGACAGGAGGATTGCAGGTTCGCAGCCAGCCTCAGCTACTAAGGCCCTCCACCACTTAGTGAGACCCTGTTTCAAAATAAAGAATAAAAATAGGGCTGGGGGTGTAGCTCAAAGGTAGAATGCCCCTGGGTTCAATCCCCAGTACTGCAAAATAAATAAATAAATAAATAAAATAAAAATAAAAGGTCTGCGTCATACATCTCCTTCAAGATATGTAGAATCTTGGAGCTGAGTTGAGCTTGATGCATTGCTACCACACACCCCAAACCATGAAGAAGGTACCTCTGAGCTTTCTTGTTATTGTGACAAGATCTTAAGAAATGGTGCCTGTATTTCTTAATTTGTTCTCTAATCTTCTTATTAAATAGAACCTCAGTCAGAACAAGAGGACCCATGGCTTTTTCATCCAGTCTTTCTGCTTCTGCTAAAATTTCTTTGTCAGATGAGTCTATGATACCCTCTTCCTTCTTTTTCTTAACAAAATCAAACAGGATATTGACATGCTCTTCTACAGTTCTTTCCATATCATCACTGAGTGTCAGAACTTTTGCATGGTTGCTAATTTCATCCATTCTGTGCCTCCGAGCTTCCTCACTGGTCTCCTCCCCCAGTCATCGTCCTCCTCTTCTTCCACAGCATGTGGAGGAGGACTGATTTCATTTGATGGTGGTGGTGGTGGTGTCTCACTGCTGGATACAGAGCCATTTTCCTTGTCTTTGCCTTTTCTATTCTTTCTTTCCTGTACCACTATCACTATTCTCAGGATACCAAATATCAAAATATTTGGTAGGATACATTGGAGGCCAATTAAGTGGTATTAGAAATAATACAGAGATGATTTAAAGTGTATGTGACTTAGAAAGTGAAGGATGGTATGTTTTCTCTGACATTTGGAAGCTAGAGAATAACTGGGAAACGAAAGGGACGTCAGATAAACAAGGAGAGAGACCAGTAGAATAGAGGAAGAGGACTTGGGGAGGGATAAGAGGAAGAGAAAAGGGAGACTTGATGAAGGAAACAGTTCAAATAATGCTATGTAACACATGAAATCATCCATTGCAATCTCAATAATATGTGCGGGGCAGGATCCGGAGGGAAATGCACCACCTGCTGTGTGCATGTGTGTTTCTATCACTCTGAACCTCATTATGATGTATAATTACAATGCACTAATAAAAGTATATTAAAAAATGTATATGGGAAAACATGGGTAGGTTATGCAACTCTTGATATCCAGGGAGATCCTGGAACCATTACCCCACCGATACCAAGGACAGCTGTAATTATATTTTAATTTCTTCCTGATATCTGATCACATACCTTCCTAAGATGACACGTCTAGGAGGTGTGGAATGAAGACTGGCACTGGGTCTCTTGAAGAGCTGAGTCTACCTGCTGTCCCGCCGTCCATCCAGGAACGCACTCTGGTCCTTTCTTCTGTGCAGCCCCCCACGCTGGGCAAGCCACTCACTTCTCAGGTCTCATGGGATCAAGCAAGTTGATTTCTGAGACTCTGGCCAACTCTAAAATACTTTAAAATGGAATTACATTGAAAAAGTTATCTGGAAGATATCACTATGAGGCAGAGTTTTCAGATAAGAGTAACGGAGTGAGAATTGGTGGAGGAAGGAAGTGTGTGCGCTTGTGAGAGCAACAGTTGTCGCTGAGGACAAAGAATGGAGGTAAATACAGACTGCTGCCCAGGTGCTGGCACCAAATACCTATTTCTTGTTTGGGGGGTAACGACATAAACCTGCTTAACATTCTTGTCTGGGAGTCTTCATTTGAAAAGAATACAAAGGTCATGTGCCATGTGGTGTTTTGTTTTGTGTGTGGTATTGGGGATTGAACCTAAGGAGTGTTCTACCTTTGAGCTACAACCCAAGCCCCATTTTCTTATTTATTTATTTATTTATTTATTTATTTATTTATTTATTTATTTATTTTTGCGGTACTGGGGATTGAACCCAGGGGCAAGCTACACCCCCAGCCCTATTTTTTATTCTTTATTTTGAAACAGGGCCTCACTAAGTTGCTGAGGCTGGCCGAGAACCTACAATTCTTCTGTCTTCAGTCTCCCAAAACTAGGATTACAAGCGTGGGCCACCATGCCTGGCTTATTTTTATTTATTTTGAAACAAAATGTTGCTAAATTGCTGAAGGTCCTGCTAAGTTGCTGAGGCTGGCCTCGAACTTGTGATCCTCCTATCCCAGGCTCCCAAATACTGAGATTACCACCGTGCCCTTTGTCTGTTTTGTTTTGATGTATTTATTGTCACATTTGTTTGCCTACTGCCAAAGTTCTGGGTAATGAGCCTGAACCAGAGATGATAATGGTAAAAAAAGAGATGAGGGAATAAATGGAACAAGCTAATGGGAGAAGAGGAAGAGATTTTATTCTTTTTTTTTTTATTCTGAAACAGGGTCTCACTAAGTTGCGGAGGGCCTCACTAAGTAGCTGAGGCTGGCCGCAAACCCGGATCCTCCTGTCTCAGCCTCCCAAGTACTGGGATTACAAGCATGCACCACCAAGCCCAGCTGAGGAAGAGATTTTAAAAAATTATCAATATGTATCAGTAGTACATAAATTGCGGGTAAGATATCCTCTCTGAAACTGGACTGCCTGGATTCTTATTTTAGTTTTGCCATTTACAGATATCTGAAGTCCGTTCTTTGGTTCCCCCATCTTTAAAATGACTTACTCCATATGATAATATAACTTACTGCATAAGATTATTATAAAGAGTAAATGAATGAAAGAGCTTAGAAATCATCCCTGGCACACAGTATAAACCGTCAAATTTATATGTAATTTTTCATAAAAAAGATACACATCAGATTAACTGTCTTTTCAAAATGTTCCTGATGCTTACCCTGCCCCAGCCTTCTCATACCGTGCCTTTCTGAGGTAGCTACTGGGATGCTTGGTTAACCTAAAATTTAGGTTAAACATTTTACTGTTAGAATTCAAAGAACTGCATGCCTTCGGTTCTTTTATATTTATGAGGCTTAATTCTAGTTTATGTTCCAACTTGCACATTACATTCTTTACCTGATTTATTGCTACGTGTAATAATACTATTTATAACACTTTTCATCCTTACTTCTCTTAAGTTTTACATACCTCAATTTATTCCAGCTCACAGGTAAGTGGGTGGTGAGTGGCAGAATCTCATTTTTCAAGCAAAAAAAAAAATACCTAAAGACATCTGGGTAAAGTGACGCCCAACAAATTAGTGGTAGGTTGGTATACGATGATGGGGCTGACTCGTGACTTGGGCCTCCCAGCCTGAGGTACTCTCAGAAAACAGCTCTTTTCTTTAATGGAGATGGGTGGTGACGGACACAGGCTCTGGGGCAGACAGGTTTGCATTCAAGTCTGCTCTGCCATTTACAAACTGTGGGACACTGGGGAAGTTACTTGGACACTCAGTTTCTAGTTTTTCTCTGTAATCAGAAATGACAGTTTTAACTTCTTTTTAAAATATGCTTTTATTGGTGCATTGTAATTAAACATCATAATGAGGCTCAGAGTGATAACACACATGCACAGCACTCGGGGTGCTTCCCTCTGGATCCCGCCCCTCCCTCCCCCACCTCATACGTATTATTGAGATTGGCATTGACAACTTCATACATGTACATAGTATTATTTGAAATTTTACCTTCTTTATAGGTTTTTTAAGGTAGGGTGAGGAGGAAAAGGGTGTGCAATAACTAACACATAAGAAATGATCAGTAATGGGAATGAACCCATTCTATCTTCAAGCTACATCCTGAGCCCTTTTTTATTCTTTATTTTGGTACAGGGTCTTACTGAGTTGCTAAGGGTCTCACTAAGTTGCTGAGGCTGGCCTCAAATCTGCAATCCTCCTGTCTCATCCTCCCAAGTACTGGGATTACATGTGTGTGCCACCATGCCCGGCTAGGAGGGCAGTCTCTGTGGAGATACCAAGCATACTGAAATGCTCAGCAGCAGAAAGGTCATCTAAAGGGCAGCAAGCCCTGTGAACTGGCAGAACACTACTTCCTTCAGGACAGGAAAACCAGAGTGAGGCACATGATAGATCCTGAGGGAATCAAGCTGTGGCAAGTAGGTTTCCTGTTGAGTGCAGAAGTTTCCTAGAGAAAGATCCCGAAGCCACCCTGGACTGCAGAAGCGAGTGCTGCGGTCGGTTAGTGATGTCTGTGGAGATAGCACATAGAATGGCGGCATGCTAGCTGGTATGTTTTTTCATTCTGCATTTCACAGTAAATCAACTCTCATGACCATTTCTTAGGCTCAAAAAGAGAAGACAAGGCCAGGCATGGTGGCGCACACTTGTAATCCCAGTACTTTGGGAGGCGGAGACAGGAGGATCCGGGTTCACAGCCAGCCTCAGCTCTCCCTCTCTCTCTCTCCCTGTCTCTCTCTCTCTACTTATGAGGCCCTACGCAACTTCGCGAGACTCGGTTTCAAAATAAAGTATAAAAAATAGGGCCGGGAAGCCGGGCGTGGTGGCGCACGCTTGTAATCCCAGTACTTTGGGAGGCGGAGACCGGAGGATCCGGGTTCGCGGCCAGCCTCAGCTCTCTATCTCTCTCTCTCTCTCTCT
>PVJS01035531.1:0-20959 GCA_004027185.1 Glis glis | reverse complement strand
CTCCTCCCCACTAAGGAGTGAACCCAGGGGCATTTTATACCCCCCCCAGCCCTTTTGTTTTAAAACAGGATCTTGCTAATTTGCTGAGACTGGCCTCAAACCTGCCATCCTCCTGTCTCAGCCTCCCAAGTACTGGGATTACAGGTATGCACCACCACACACAGCTTATTTATTTATTTTTTGAAATAGGGTCTCCCTAAGTTGCTGAGGCTGGACTCAAACCTGTGATTCTCCTGTCTTAGCCTCCCAACTACTGGGATAACAGATGTGGGCCACCAAGTCCGGTTTTGTTCTTTTGTCGAAGCATGCAGTTACCCAGAGCAGAGCAGGTAAGGCTCATCCACAGGGGTTCAGACAGTGGTGAGGGCAGGTGGAGATAAAACCCCGGGAAGGACATGGCTTGGGGTGCGTGCTGCCCCTCTCCGGCACTGGCCTGTGGGCTGGCCCGGCTCAGCGACTCCATTTGCCACTGGGGCATTTGATTGCAAAGATGCTATTTTTCCAAAAGGAAATATCTGGAAAAAGCTCCCCCTGCCCCCTTTCTTTCTCAGCAGCCTCTGACCCTGAGCCTCAGCCTCTCACTACTTGCTGGGCACATTGGCTGAAATCCCAGGGCGCCCTGAGGGCTGCAGGCTCTTCCTTCCCAGGTCTGAGTCCTGCAGACTGGACCCTGCACTGGCCCATTCCCGCCCCTGTGCCTCCTCTCTGAACCCTCTCTGGCCACTCCGAGGCCCGACCTATCAGCTCACCCCCCAGCCCCTCCCTGCCCCCTGAAGGTAAATGCCCAATCTAGCAGAGCCTGGTGCTCAGCACCATGGCCAGGAGCGAGGTGTCAGAAACATGGCAACAGTCACCGGAAGTCTGATTAGATTCTCCGTGCAGCTGGGAACGTCAATATTGATGGAAGTCGGAGGACCGAGTGATCTCAGGTGAGATATGATGTCACTTCAACACCTGTTCTGCACTGAGCTGGGAAGACACGTGACACTCTTCCATGCTGGCACCAATATGGGAGGCTGATAGGTGTAATCGCTGTGGGCTCCAGGTGGGCCCAGGGATAAGGAGCAAAGCAGGAGGTCAGGCAGGGTATTTGCTGAGCTGGCAGCCCTGACCACTGGGCTGGCCTGGGGACGCACCAGGCCCAGCTACCCTGGCCTGGCTGGCTTGGCCAGCAGACACTGGGCCAAAGAGTGACTGTTCTCCGTCCTCCCGGAACTTATCTTGAGTCAATAGAAATGCTGGGCAGCCAGGGAGGCTATTGACCCGGGCGCATAGACAAGGGCCGCATTCAGGCCCACCGCCGGCTTTCCAATGAGCTCAGCTGCTCCACAGCTGGAGCCAGGGACAGAGTCGCACCCTGCCTGCCTGCCAGGCCTGCTTTCTCCACTGGTAAACAAGGGGGCGGGGGTGGGGTGCTGGGTGCCAGGGGAGTGGGACCTGTGGCCACACCGTGCTGCCCGAGAAGGCCAGGAGAACCGGAGAGGGGAAGCAGTCAGGTATGGGAGCTGGAGGACCATTTATGTGGCCACGCACATGGCGCCTCTCAAGCTTGGCATGTGCAGGAATTGCCTAAGATCTTGATGCAAGTTCTGAGGAACCTGGGGTCGAGCCTGGGGTTCTGCATTTCTTGAAAGCCCTGGGTTGCAGCTAGACCCGGGGTCTGCTTCAAGCAGCTGGATGGAGGACACAAAGGTGGGGAGTCCCCTGGCAGAAATAGGGCTGTGTTGCCTGGCACGGTGGTGCACACCTGGAATCTCAGTACTTGGGAGGCTGAGACAGGGGATCACAGGTTCCAGGCCCGCCTCAGCAACTTAGCTGAGATCCTGTTTCAATAAATAAGTAAATAAGCTGAGTGTGGTAGTGCATGCTACTTGGGAGGCTGAGACAGGAGGATGGCAGGTTTGAGGCCAGCCTCAGCAGCTTATTGAGATCCCGTTTCAAAATACAAAATGAAGTGGTGCTGGGGGTGTCAATCAGAGGTAGAATGCCCCTGAGTTCAATCCTCAGCACCCAAAATAAATAAATAAATAAACAGGTAAATAATAAATAAATAAAAAGGGCTGTAGCTTGGAGGAAGAATGCCCCTGGGTTCAATCCCCAGTACAGAAAAAAAGGAAAGAAGAAAGAAAGAAAGAGAGAGAGAGAGAGAGAGAGAGGGAGAGGAAGGAAGGAAGGAAGGAAGGAAGGAAGGAAGGAAGGAAGGAAGGACGGTTGTGTTAAAGGATGTTTGGTTTGCTCTGAAGGGTCCGTGTTGCTGGAGATGGCCGTGGGAGTGAGGTTGGGGCACACAGGAAGAGGGGTTCCCTTACTGCAAAGTGACCTTTGTGTTACACAGTTAAGGGGTCTCTTTGTGGGAGGACCCACAGGGCCAGCAGCATGCCACCCTGCCTGGTGAGCCTGTGATGCATTTCAATGCGATACAGAACCTTTCCAAACCCTTTGCCGGGAAAACCCCTGTGCTGGACCGAATCGTAACCCTCAATCTCATCCACCCAGAAGCTCAGACTGTGACCTTGTTTGGGAATAGGGTCATGGCAGATAATTAGTAATTAGTTGTAATTAGTTGAGAGCCTCGAGATGAGCTCATCCAGGATTTAGATCAATGACAGGTGTTAGATAGAGACCCCGAGAGAAGAAGGCATGGAAACATGCAGAGATGGGGTGATGTATCTACAAGCTGAGGGACATCAAGGAGTGGCCAGAGCAGAACCCCCTCACAGCCTCTGAGGCCCCAGACCCCCAACACCTCACCCTCCCAGACTGTGAGAACACACTTCTTTTTTTTTTTTTTTTGGTACTGGGGATTGAGCCCAGGAGCATTCTACCTCTGAGCTATACCCCTAGCCATTTATTTAATTAATTTTGCAACAGGGTCTCACTAAGTTGGTAAGGATCTTGCTAAGTTGCTGAGGCTAGCCTTGAACCTGCAATCCTCCTGTCTCAGCCTCCAAGTACTGGGATTCTGGGTGTGTGCCACCACACTTGGCTGAGAACATACTTTTTATGGCCCCAGTTGTGGTCGTTTATGACAGTGGCTCTAGGCCCCTTTCCCCTAAGCATGTCCTAGATCTCCCACGCCACAGATGACCCAAGGACCTGTTGTCATCTCTCCGAGCCACATCCTTTCCTGAGCTGCACCTCCGTGCCAGGGATGGGGTGCAGGGTGGACGGTGCCTCCTCTCTGCTGGTGGGACTTGATGCTTGGTGGATGGCTGTCCTGGCCTGCTCTGAGTCCACCTGCACCACACTGGGCAGCGCCTGCACAACCTCAAGTGCCCGCCTCTCTCTGCCACCAGCGACGCATGCTCAGCCTCCCTCCAGGTAGCTCGAAGTTCCAGGCCATTGATGCTGCCCTGCTCAGGGACAGACAGGAGACTGGGACAGACAGCCAGCTCTCTGTCCTGCAGGGGTGGGTATGAGGTGTGTTCCATGTAGCTCCTCCAGTCAGTGGCAAGGTGAGGCCCCAGTCCTGTAGGAGAATCCGCTCAACCCTGTGTGGTCGCTTTGGCCGGTCTTGAGACCACCCGTCAGGGCAGCCCCACTGGCACCCTTATATTAGCTCAGCTTTGGACAAGTTCAAAGCGTTACCCAATTGCCCCCATGCTCAGGCCAGTCCTCTGGGACAGGACATCAGGAAGCTGCCATCTGTGGCTCCTGTAGGTCCCCAATGGTGGCAGAACGGAAATTTCCCAGGCTGGTGAGGAAATCAAAGACCTGGTTTCTCTCATGTAGCCCGGAGGGGCCGGGGTCGGCGCTGGCGGGGAGGGAGGCGCTGGCTCCGGGAGCACCTGGCACACACTCGTGCACCTGCTGAGTCTAGGCTGTGCCTGCGGGGACCTGCCAGCACATGCCAGAGGGGAGCCTCTGCCCTCGGGGACAGAGCACAAGGGCAAATGCTCCGAGGGCTCCCTTTGGGGATGTTCCTAAGAGAGGGGATCCTGCTGAAAGCTGTTTCTCTGGGAAATGTGCTGGATGAGAGAAAGCGAGCCCGGGCTTGCAGGCTCGGAGATACCACACAGGGCTTGGCGTGCTCAGGGCTGCGACAGGAAGTCTCGTCTTTTTTTTTTTGGATGGGGGATTGAACTCAGGGACGCTCTACCTCTGAGATATACCTTCAGCCCTATTTTATTTTTTTATTTTGAAACAGGGCCTCACTAAGTCGAGGCCGAGGATGGCCATGAACCTGGGATCCTCCTGTCTCAGTCCCCCAAGCACTGGATTACAGGTGTGCGCCACCACACCCGGCAGGATGACTCACTTTTAAACCTCAGGACAACCTGCAACCCTCTTTGCAATGGGGGAAACTGAGGCTGAGCGAGGGGGTGGGGCTCACCCTGGGCCCTACGTGTGTGACATGGGCATCAGGGCCTGGAGGTGTGGTTTGCAGGCGTGGGCTGCCCCCTCTGCCCTCAGAGTGCTCCTCGCTGGGTGTGTGCTTCCTCTGCCACCCCTGCACATGGAGGGACTCTGAGGTGGCCTGTGAGCCCTCCCTCCCTGGACAAGTGTCCCTCCCTGGCGTGGGGACAAGTGTCCCAGCTCTCCCATCTGGCTCTGTGTTCCTGATAAACCTTTTAACTCTGCAAGCCTCGGTTTCCTTATCTATGAAAGGGGCCAGCAGCCCTCTCAGTGGCTCTGCTCTGGGATGTCGCTGCTGGCCAGGCACCTGTGGAAGGCCACAGAGCGCGTGACCTGCTGCGACAATCAGTATACGTGACACCCATGGGAGGCCGGGCTGCCGGGCGGGGACTGTGATCCTCACGGGTATGTCCACTGCTGAGGACCTGCTCAGAGCCAAACATTGGTGTGGTGTGGTGTGTGTGTGTGTGTGTGTGTGTGTGTGTGTGTGTGTGTGTAGGAGGGTTCTGGCTGGATTAGTGACTAGGGCGCCCCCTGTGGTTTAGCCTGGAACCTGGTTGCAGTAACGTCCAGATGGGGTTGGCCCGCCTTGTGGCCCATGCCAGGGAACACGGGCATCCCAGAATACCCAGCTAGACCAACCGGGTCCCTGCTCCTGCATGCTCTGCTAGGCGGCCATTCCCCTCCTCGCAGGTGTGGAGCGCAGGGCACAGGAAGCGCAGGGACTGCGGAGCACAGCGCACTAGCACCTGGCGTTCGAGCTGCCAGCCGCCGCCTAATTACTTAATTTGCACTAATTCTCATACCATTAATACATGGCCTAAAATAACATTGCCTAGAAAACAAGCTTGTCTAGGACACTATTTTCATCACTTTTTGAGGAAAAAAAAGAGAGTCACATTGTCTGCCTTTCCAGCTGTTTTCCATTTCTTCCCTCTTATTTGCCCTGTGTTTGGTGCTAAACTTAGAGACAGAAGTTCTGGGGGAACTTTAAAGGGACATCAGCCTCTCCCCTGTCAGACTCGAATCGTCTCCTCTGGCGAGGGCTCCGGGGTTTAACAAACAGCTGTTCCCGAGGCACAGGGCGCGGAGGGCCAGCGCGAGCCAAGCGCCCCAGCCCTGCTCTGTGGCACTCGAGCCGTAGAAGTGTCCATGGGTGCAGCGCTCCTGTGCCTGGAGGTGCATGTGGGTCCAAGTGGCGTGTTTTGGCACGTCTGGTTCAGAGCCCCGGAGTCCAGCTGCATCCAAGACTTGTCTGATGAGGTGGGCTGGTGATGGGAGCCGCTGGCCTGCGAGGCTGGGCCCCAGAAGTGCTGGGGTTTGCGTGCATCGGAATGACCCCCACAATAGCACGATGAATTTTCCCTCCCTCCCCTTGCCACGGCCTCTCAGGTTCCCCTCCTAGCCCCACTGCCCCCTTCTTCTGCTTCCTGAGATCTCCTCCCAAATAGATCACCTGCACATAAAATTTGGTCTCGGGCTCTGCTTTTTAGGGAACCCAGACTAAATCAGCAGATCTGTTTGTGTGCACACAGAGATGAACGCAGCACAGGTGTGCATTGTGTACCTGGATTCACGCGCGTCTACAGAACACACGCAGGTGGTAGGCGGAATGAGGAGAAGATGTCCATGTGGGGCCTGGTGCATTACCTTATCAGGGGCTTTGCAGATATGCTGAAGTCACGGATCTCAGATGGGAGACTGGCCTGGAGAAGCTGGTTGGGAGCTACAGGCGGCCAGCGTGTTCCTGTAAGGGGGCCTGCAGGCAGGGCCTGTGTGTCCAGAGTCCTGGGAGGCTGGATGGGAACAACCCAGGAAGAGGGGCTTCAGGCCAGGTCACTCAGAACCTGTGGCCTGGCAGCTCTGTTGGGCACCTCTGACCTCTGACCTCTGCTATGTGGGAGACGAGGGCAAAGGGACCCAGGCTCTGCCCTCCCTGCTTTATTTTGTGGCATTTAAGAGAAAACCCACCTCAAATTTACCCAAACCAGGCATGGTGGTGCCCACCCATAATCCCAATACTTGGGAGGCTGAGATAGGAGGATCATAGATTTGAGGACAGCCTTAGCAATTTAGAGAGATCTAGTTGCAAAATAAAAAGGGCTGGGGGTATATACACCCCTGGGTTCAACCCCCAGTACCCCAAAACAAACAAATAAACAAACACTTCCCCAAGTGACACAGACAGGTTTTACAGACTCTGAGATTGAAAGGTTGGGAGCCAGAGCAAGCTTCAGGTCAGGTTTGATTCAGCCATCAGCCATGCCATGCAGCACCTGGCTTCCCATGCCAAAGATGCTGTGTCCACCACAGAAAGATGCTGTCACAGGCTGGGCAACTGTCCAGCCTGCCATTCAGAACATGTCCTCCCAGCCAGGCCCCGCCCCCAATGCTCAAGGGGAGTCCCGCAGCTATGCTGCTGGGGGCAGAGCATGGGGTGTGGGGGAGGGGTAGAGGTCACAGCAGAGATCACAGTGGGGATGACCTAGGGGACACGTCCACACCTTTGACTACAACTGGCAGGTGCAACAGGAGTCTAGGGGTCTGAAAGCCTTGGCGTGGAGGGACGGCTGGAGGTGATGTCCCCCTTGAGGGCGAGCCCATCTGAATCTGGGGGTGGGTGGGTCCACTGTATCATCCCCTGGTTATATGACCCGCTCTGGCCAGCCTCCAGCAACTGTTCCCTGGTGGGAGTGAAGAGCCATGCTCCTGGTCCCTCTTCCTTCAGTTGTTGTGAGCCTGTGTGTGCACACCTGTGCGTGCACATGTGTGATCTGGTTACAGCACCTCCTGTGGATATGGCTGGCATATGTGCCCTTGTGGACATGAGCTGCTGTGGGCAGGTGGCACCTGTGCAGAGACACTGCCGTGCGTGCACCCGAGTGTGTGTGTGTGTGTGTGTGTGTGTGTGTGTGTGTGCATGTGTGAGAGAAGGAGCTGCGGCTGGGGCACGGAGCGGGAGAGGATTTTCCCCCGAGGCCGGGGCTTGATAAAATGCCAAGCCATCTCCATTGTCATGTCAACCAAATATTTTCAGCTTCCACACCCAGAAGCCTCCGGAGCGCTGTCTCCTCCCCGCTCCCAAAGCCCGGGCCAGACTTCCAAACCGCTAGGCAGATTTCAAGGCCCTTTTTTTAGCTGCTGAATGAAAAAAAAAAAAAAAAAGCAAACACAAATCTGCTGATCGTGGCTGCCTTCTTTTCTGGAGAGTTTAATTTCTGAGCTTTGATCTGATACCAGGACCCGGAGGACTTGTTATTTCTAAATAATGAGTCGAATGTTTGTGCTCTGAGCCTGAACTTTTCTGGTTTTGGGAAAAATATGACTTTCCATAGACGGTCTTTGATGCGGCCAGCGGCCTGGGGATGAAAGGCCTTTCAGAGGGCAGCGGTGGCGGGAGGGGCGGCCAGGGCCCTGTGGTGCCAGCCCCGGGGACAATGTTCTCAGAAGGGGCCCCACCCACTAGCCCACCCTGGGAGGGGCCAACCTACACCGGCTGAGGGGGTCCTAGCACTGGGGGCTGAGCCAGCTCCACCTGCAGCTCAGGGCCTCCTTAGTGACCCTGGGAGTCAGAGGCCCAGAGCAATGACAGACCTTGGAGCCACTGATGTGATCTGGGGCACAGAGCTGCCTCCTGCTGTCTTGGGTGGGACCCCTGCTCTAAATATGTGGGCTGGAGGCAGCCGTGCAGGCAAAAAAACAGAACAGCAGGGACAGGCCACCAGGCTGTCCCTAAGGTGTGCGGTGGCACCTTTGGGAGAATTGGAGAATGCCACCCCCTGCTGGCGGATGCCGGACCACAGGTGTGCGGCTGGGATCCAGGCAGAGATGGAGAAAGGTCTCCCTCCTGGGCCCCTGTCTCTCCCTACCCCCTGCTCGCTGCTCCTGTCGGGGCCCTCAACCCCGTGCAGCTTCTTGCAAGCGAGCAGGGCCAGTGTCCTGCAGAGGCGGCCTCGTGTCCCTGCCCCAGGACTGTGGGCCACACTTTCCCCCCTGGAAGTGCTCAGGCTGAGCCTGATACTCCATCACCCCTCAGCCCCAGCAGCCACCTCGCGCCCCGGGAATGGCTGATTTCATATTTGGGATAGCATCTCCCCTGGAAAGGGGCAGTGTGTGCTGTGGCAGCCATCGGCATTGTCACTAGACAGAGGCAACCTCGCCAGTCTTCCGCCTCCCCAGCTAGCCTGGAGAGAAAAAATCACTCGCTGTGACTTGGAGCTGCTTTCATGAACCTTGTTCCCTGTGTCTGCTGCAGCTCGAGGTCAGGCCAGTGGGGGGCTCTGCCCAGCCCCGGCTTAGACAAACTGAAACACAGTGTGCCTGCTGGCCCCTGCTCTGCCCGCGGTTCACACTGTACTCCTGAGGGAGCCCCCGCCCTGAAACACACATCTGTAGCAGCAGATCTGCCTTGAGGTTTCTCAGGTGGGTCCCAGGGGATAGGAACCTGAGTCACCAGCCTGAGGCCACTACCTGGTCAATAGGACATGCTTTTAAAAATTAGATAATTTTACTTGTAATCCCAGTACTTGGGAGGCTGAGACAGGAGGATCTCAGGTTCGTGGCCAGCCTCAGCTACTTAGTGAGGCCCTCTGCAACTTAGTGAGACCCTGTTTCAAAAAAAATAAAGAATAAAAAAAAAATAGGGCCAGGGGTGTAGCTCAGAGGTAGAATGCCCCTGGGTTCAATCTCCAATTCGGCCAAAAAAAAAAAAAATAGATAATTTAGAAGCCAGGTGTGTTAGTGTATGCTGGCAATCCCAGTACTTGGGAGGCTGAGACAGGAGGATTACAGGTTCAAGGCCAGCCTCAGCAACTTAGACCCTGTTTCAAAATTTTAAAAAGTGGTTCAAAATTCCAGGCAGGTATGGAAATAGCAAGGAACCGAGTGGAAAAGCTAATGACATCTAAATAAGGTATGTCTTTAGTTAGTCCTGGAGTGTCAGTATTGGGTTGCTAGTTGTGACATCTGCACACAGTGAGATGTTAATAGGGGAAACAGGCACGGGGCATGCTGAAACTCTGTACTGTCCTCATAATTGTTCTGAAACCTAAAAGTATTCTAAAATATCAGTTCTATTAAAAAGAAAGTTGGGACAGGCATGGTGGCACATGCCTGTAATCCCAGTACTTGGGAGACTGAGGCGGGAGGATCGCAGGTTTGCGGCCAGCCTCTGGAACTTAGCAAGACCCTCAGCAATGTAGTGAGACCCTGTTTCAAAATAAAAAAATAAAAAGGGCTGGGTGTGTAGCTCAGAGGTAGAACGTCCCTGGGTTCAGCCCCCAGTACCACAAAAGGACAGTTTGGGTGGAGGTCCCAAAGTCCTCATGGGCCATTCTGAGCCTGGCGGGTTTGCTCTTGGGGCCTTTGGTTTTAGCAGATGATATATGTGGAGACACAGCTGGACCACTATGGTGACACCTCAGTGGCTTGGACCAAGGGCTAGTGCTGCGACTGGAAGAATGGCCAGGTTCTGGGGGTATCTTGAAGTTGGAGCCAATGGGATTTTGAACAGGTTGCACTTGGGGCAAGAGGAAGGGAGTGACAGAGATGGGGCTGCAGGAGGGGCAGGGTGGAGGGAAGGGGCATGGTAGCTTCAAAGCGAGGGTGTCTGTTGTCTTGGATATAGATCTGGGGAGGAGGGCTGTCCTGCAGGGCAGCCGGTGGGAGAAGCACTGGGTGTTTCCCAGGGTCTCTTGGGAAGGAAAACAGACTCGTCTCTCTCTTCGGCATCATGGACTTCTGCTTAGATCCTTAGCAGGCTCCGCAGCCTCCCTGTGCTACTCAGTACTGTGCCCATAGCAGATACTCAAAACTGTCCTTTCTGCCCCCTGGGACCTGCCCCTGAGGCCTGGCTGTGGGAGCAGCCCTGATCCCAGACCTCTGCTTGGCTTCTAGCAGCTGTGTTCCTGCCAGTCAGCTACTCTCCAGGACAGGGGGATGGACTAGGCCCTCGTTTCCTTCCCTGCAGGCCCTGGGCCTTCGTGCTGGGGATTGAACCCAGGGCCTTGAACATGCTAGGCAAGCACTGTACCACTGGGCTACTTCCCCCAGCCCCTAGATGTCTTGTTTTTCTACAACCTGGTTAATCAGGGCCAGAAGAAAATCATCTCCTCTTCCTCCTCCTCCTCCTCCTCCTCCTCCTCCTCCTCCTCTTTTTCTTTGTGTGCGTGCGTGTATGTGTGTGTGTGTGTGTGTATGTATGTGGTACTGGGGATTGAACCCAGGGGCGTTCTACCTCTGTGCTACACCCCCGGCCCTATTTTTTATACTTTATTTTGAAACCGGGTCTCACGAAGTTGCAGAAGCCTCACTAAGTAGAGAGAGAGAGACAGAGAGAGAGAGAGAGAGAGAGAGACAGAGAGAGAGAGAGACTAAGTAGAGAGAGAGAGAGAGAAAGAGAGAGAGAGAGAGACAGGGAGAGAGAGAGAGAGAGAGAGAGAGAGAGAGAGCTGAGGCTGGCCGAGAACCCGGATCCTCTGGTCTCCGCCTCCCAAAGTACTGGGATTACAAGCGTGTGCCACCACGCCCGGCGTGCCCCAGCCCTTTTATTTATTTAATTTTTAAATTTTTTGGGGGGTACTAGGGTTTGAACCCAGGGGTATTCTACCTCTGAGCTATACCCCTAGTCCTTTTTAATTTTAATTTTTTGGTACTGGGGATTGAGCTCAGGGGCATCCTACCTCTGAGTTATACTCCCAGCCCTATTTTATTTATTATTTTCAAATAGGGTCTCACTAAGTTGCTGCAGCTGGCCTCAAACCTGCAACCCTCCTGCCTCAGCCTCCCAGCTACTGGGATTACAGGTGTGTGCCACCAGGCCCTGCTAAATCTTCATTCTTTTTAAAAGTTGCATTTTGTTTTATGGATCTATTGTGGCTAACGCTGCCAAGAATGTCCTCATACCCAGCCCATTTCATCTTTGTGCAGCAGTACCTACAGGATATATAACACCAAGAGACATATGTATTAACATTTTTTTAATTGACACAGTAGTTCACTGACCATAAAGGTTGTGTAATGAACTCCCATCAGCTGCTTTCCTGCAGGTGTGCCCGTGTCGAATGCTGCCCAACACGTTGCACTTTGCCAACCTGGTTGATCATAAAATGGGGAATCCCAGTACCTGGGAGGCTGAGACAGGAGAATCTCAGGTTTGAGGCCAGCCTCAGCAACTTGGCGAGACCCTGTTTCAAAATAAAACAAAAAAACTAATAAATAAAGAAGGGGCTGGGGGTGTAGCTCAGAGGTATAATGCTCCTGGGTTCAATCCCTGGTACCAAAATAACACATAAGTAAATAATAAACAAACAAACAAAGAAACAAACAAACAAACAAACAAATAAATAGATAAATATATACTGGGGTCTCCGGTTAGCTTCGACTTACGCTTCCCTTTCTGCAAGTGTGATTGGCATTTCTGTTAACCAGCTAGTCGCCGATTCCTTTCCCATGTGACCTGGCTCTGGCCTTTATCTCATTGTCTCATGGGCACTCTTCATGTGTCGGGAACACCATCTCCCTGTCCATCCAGTTGCTTGTGTCCTTCTCAGTCTGCAGACTGTCTTTTAACTTTGGCTAGTAACATAGATGTTTGTAGTATCATGTAGTATCATGCATCATCTTCCTTCCTTCCTTCCTTCCTTCCTTCCTTCCTTCTTTCTTTCTTTCTTTCTTTCTTTCTTTCTTTCTTTCTTTCTTTCTTTCTTTCCCTCCCTCCTTCCTCTTTTGTGATATTGGGGAATGAACCCAGGAGCATTTTACCTCCTAGCTACACGCCCAGTCCTTTTCATAATTTTTGTTTTTGAAACAGGGTCTCATTAGGTTGCTGAGAGTCTTGCTAGGTTGCTGAGGCTGTCCTTGAACCTGCAATCCTCCGGCTTCAGCCTCCCAAGTACTGGGATTACAGGTGTGCACCACACTTGGCTTATGGTGCACATTTCTTGCTATGCTTATTCCTACATATTTGTTGTTTCGTGGCTGCTGAAATATGCTGTTAAACTCTGCAAATTTGGTGACTGATGCCAAGACTACTGGAAATTCAAAGTAAAGTCAACCCAGACAACTGCTCAGATGTTAAGTGCTCACTGAGCACCTACATAGTAGTCAAGGTATTTTTTAGCAAGACCCTCAGCAACTTAGTGAGAGCCTGTTTCAAAATAAAAAATAAAAAAGGGATGGGGGTGTAGCTCAGAGGTAGAATGCCCCTGGGTTCAATCCCCAGTACCACAAAAAAAAAAAGGAAGAATGACAATGGGGGAAGGGGCCCTGAGGGAGGGAGGGGGAGGGGGCCATGGCTTGTTTCCTTCAGAGAGGGGTCTGAAGGGAGGTGGTTGTGAAGTGAAGGCCAGGAGCGGGGAGAACCAGTGTACTAGGTGCAGGGGACAGAAGAGGCCATGGCTCTGGGCCCAAAGAGCACGGACCTACAGAAGGCTGCTGTTCCTATTCCCCGGAGCAAGCGACAAAACTCCTCTAGCCAGTGGTTCAGGACAATGGCGACGCTCCTCCTGTCTCAGGGTCCCTGCAAATGGGACTCAGGCTGGGCCTGGTAGGTTCTGGCTGTGGTGTTTGCCGTTGGCTGTGGCTGGGTGCGCGGGGACTTTCCTGTTTCTTCTGATGCCCTCAGGCCTCTTCCTTTTCCACATGGGCCAGTTTGGGCTTCCTTGCAGCCCGGTGTCCCCAGATACCCTGACCTGAAGGTTCAGGCTCAAGCCGGAGCTCCGCATCACACAACATCTCTTCTACCATCACCACTAGCCCATGCGCGGGTCCAGGGTGGGGGACGGGGCCACCTCCCCGAAATGTCTGTAGGAAGAGGCTGTGCCCGGGCAGCATTGCTGCGCCATCTCAGGCACCAGGTGGGTGTGGAGGCCAGCGAGGAGGGCAGGGCATGAGGGGCAGGTGCAGAGCCAGCAGGGGCGGGGGATGCAGGACCTTGTAGGCCAAGCCTGATGGGGTGCTCAGAAGGATCAGTAAGGATGAAATTGGAGCGGTGCCCTGAAAAGACACCTCCTGCCACTGCCTGGGAATGTGCCCAGAGTGGAGGCTGGGCCTGGGGAGGCCATCCCGCATCTCAGCGAGTAGAGGCCGGAAGGATGCTGCAGTGTCCTCTGGACCACACCTGCTGCCTTCGCTCCAACAGGAACCTCTGATTTCCTCACGTTCTTGGCCCTGCAAGACACACCCGCTGGGGTCAGTGGGAATATATCCAGCAAGACAATGCCCACACGCGATTCAAGCAAAGACAAACATCTTGTGCAAAGCTGCAGGCACACAGATGAATGCCGGAGAATTCCTGAGGCCTCGCGCTGGCCAATCAGATAGGGCTGCCCTGAGTTACCGCGCGCTGGGAAGTGACCTAATACCTTTACAACTTGTTACTGATTAATTTTGTTTGATGTGGGAGGCCGCACAGATTTTTTAATAAGGGCTACTTGTAATTGCAGACCAGCTGATGCTTCCAGAATCATGAAGCATATTTCAGGGCCTTTAAAAAAAACACACACAGACTACAAGGCTGGTCCTGCCCAGCACTCCCCTGAAATCAGACACGAGCTGCTGTGTAAGGAACCCCCCCCCCAAGCGAGCGACAGGGAATTAGGAGCCATCAGGTCTGCTGGTGGGTCCGGCTATTTGCTCATAAATTCCCTTCCTGGAGATTTCCTTACCTCCCGCCAAGAGCTGGGGGTTTTAGCCTAGGACATTGGAAGAGACTAGAGAGAAGAAAATAAATACAGAGATAGACATGAAGTCCCCAAAGCCTAGGGAGACCCCGACCCCTGCCATCCGTGCCAGTCTGTGCCCTTTCAAAAAGGGCCATGGCCACCGCCAAGTGGCTGCAGGGGGCTGGGCCTGTGACAATTATTAACTGGTGTCTCCAATTTCATCTGGGACAAAACAGCTCATCTGCCCCGGGGTGAGCCTCGTTTCCAGGCAGGTGCCACCTCTGTAGGTCTCTGGGGAATTAACCACTGGTTCTGGCTCACTGGCCACTGGAGACCAGCTCTAGAGGGTGCAGTTCAGATGGCCTGTTGGTGCATGAGATCGAAAGTCCCCAAGGCAGGGTGGGTTTGGGGGTTGATTAGATCCAGTGTCTCAGTGATGCTGCCAAGACCTCAACATCCCTGTCTCTGGATTGTGCCTCATCGGCCTTCTTCCAAAGCTAGCTCTCTCACATGGGCACAAAATAGCTGCTGCAGTGCTAGGCTTCACATCCAAGTGCCACCCTTCCCAGGAGAGAGAATATGTCTATCCTATCAGTCCACATAGGGATTCTTCCTGTTGGGACCCTTTAGACTACATGCCCATCCTTCAACACGTGTGTGTGACAGAGGAGAGGAAGAGGTGATGGAGGTGCATGAGTCACGGCCCCACTTGGGAGAGGGTGTGGGGGCAGCTTGGCCCGGCATGTGGGCTGTGGTGCTGGGTGGGGGCAGATGCTGGGCGGGTCACCTCAGATACTCCGACAACTCTGCAGGGCTGAATACCACGGAGGCATTGGGACTTATTTCCTAGAAAATGAAGAGTTAGAAAGGCTTTGGGGCAGGAGGCCTGTGTAGGCCAGTGTCACTGAGCTCACTTGGGAGGGGGAGCAAAGGCCACAGCCAAAGCCCCGCCACAAAGCGCAGAGACCAGGGGCGTGTGGGGCAGAGGTGGTGGGCCCAAGAGGACCCGTGGGTGCTGACCAGATGCCGGACAGCTGTGTCTTGACAGCCGAGTGGCAGGACTGCTTTGCCATCTTCGATAGGATGTGGAACCCGAGGCACAGAATGGGGCGGGGGGTCTCAAGGTCACACAGTTAGCACTCGGCATGGTGGTGCACACCTGTAATTCCAGGACTTGGGAGGCTGAGGCAGGAGGATCGCGGGTTTGAGGCCAGCTTCAGCAACTTAGAACTTAGAGAGACCCTGTTTCAAAATAAAACAAGCCGGGCGTGGTGGCACACGCCTGAAATCCTAGTACCCAGGAGGCTGAGACAGGAGGATTGCAGGTTCGAGGACAGCCTCAGCAAGTAGTGAGACTCTCAGCAACCTAGCAAGACCCTGTTTCCAAATAAAAATAAAAATAGGGCTGGGGGTGTAGCTCGGAGGTAGAATACCTCTGGGTTCAACCCTCAGCACACACACAAAAAAGGCTGGGGTATAGTGCAGAAGTAGAATACCCCTGGGTTCAGTCCCCAGCACCACACACACACACACAAATCATAATCATAATCATAATCAATACTCCCAGTACTTGGGAGACTGCGAAAGGAGGATCACAAGTCAGAGGCCAGTCTCAGCAATTCAGTGAGACTCTTGGCATCTTACTGAGACCCTGTTTCAAAATAAAAAATAAAAATAGGGCTGGGGGTGTAGGTTCAATCCTCATTACTACACACACAAAAAAATGATCACAGCCAGCAGAGGGCAAGGTCCAGATCCCAGTGCAGACCTGCGGGACCTTTTTCCATGGGACGCAAAGCAAGGCGGCAGGGCTGTCTCCTGCTGGGAGGGGGTTGAGGGCCCAGGCAGCGAGGTGATGGTCCTGGAGGCTGATGCAGACCGGGCAGGATGATTTGCCCTTGGCCTGAGCCCCAGGTGTGCAGCCTGCAACAGGGTGCTGAAAGACTGAAATGCACAAGAAGCGACTGTGTCCATTTCATCTCTCTCGTGCTCCCTGGTTATTGCTGCCTTTCCTTTGGGAGATTTTTACAGACAGCTGACGATGATGTAAATGATCCGTGTCCCTGGACATACAGGCTAATTTTGTCTGGTGGCATGGGATCTGCCACTGCCTGTACATGTGAGCTCCCCTCTGCATTCCTATTCCTTGGGGTGCACTCTGTTCTCCAGTAGCTGGTTAACATCATACCGGTTTCCTCATTCGTTAATGTGTTCAATAAAGTCTTTGTATGACAGCCACGGTCTCTGCTTTGGAAAGTGATCTTTTAATGCCCACCTGGTCCTCAGCGGTGGATCTGGAGCTCAGGAGTGGGCAGGACTGGGGAGCCTGGGAGGGCTCCAGGGAAAGGTGAATAGAGATGCTATGCCTGGGACGTGCTTGCAGGTGCTTCTGCTCCAGCTGTGCCCCCACATGGTGGCCTCCCCAAGACACAGCCCCACAGCCCTGCCCTTTTAGCTCACACAAGCACCGCTATTCCCATGGACTTCTGGAAAACTCACTCTTACTACAGTGTTAGTGGCTGATAGTGGCTTCCGTGGAGTTTCTCAAACATTTCTATGGGCATAGCTTTAAAATCCAGAGAGCCGTAAATGAATGGCCCCACAAGGATGTGTGGGCATAACCTTAAACAACCTCTCTCAGGTTCAAAATTTCTCCAACATTTCTGTTTTGAAAATAGGATTTCATGGAAATTTTGCATTCCTTATCAGTGGATACCTGTGTTTGGTATAAAACAATGTGCAAATTGGGTTCTCATGGAGGGATGTGGACACTCCAGGGAGATAGGTTAGGATCTGTGCATTTCCAAATGACAAGGCGCCCTCAAAGGGTCTCCTGGGGTCAGCCCTTCAGCAGGACAGACACAGATTTCCTGGGGTCTTTCAGAAACAGCAGCTCAGGGTCCCTGGGCTTCTGCCCTGCCTGGCTCCTGCTGGCTGCAGCTAAGAGCCCTAGCCTGGGGACACTCAGACAGGATGGGAGCGAGTCCAGAGACTGCTGCTGGCTTCAAGTTTGGCTCAGAGACTCTCAAAAGGCAATAGGGATGAACAGGAGTAAGGAGGAAATGGAGGGCCAATGGGGGCTGGCTCTGGGTCTGAGTGATGTCATTGAGACCCAGGGCCAGTCTCCTCTGCATCCACAGGACAGCTGTCTTCCAGGCCCACCACTCCCAGATCACAGTGAGGGGTGGTGGGAAGAAGTCCAGTAAGAGCTTTGCTGGGTCAGAGCCCAGCTGGCCTGGGGTCAGTGCCCACCTGGTCCGGAGTCAGAGTCCACCTAGCCTGTGGTCAGTGCCCACCTGGCCTGGGGTCAGAGTCCACCTGGCCTGCAGTCAGCACCCACCTGGTGGTCTCTGCTGGTGGAAACTTGGGGTGGAGGCGACAGACAACTTCTTCGTGGGGTGTCCATGAGGAACTGGATCTCAGCCTGTCCCTGGTACCCCGCAAGGCTCTGCTCACCTACCCTCCCTGGGGCTCTGTGCCCCCATTCCTGTCAGCTGTCTAGTGCTTCTTTCAGTCTTAGCACTCTGCAAAAGGGCGCGGTGGTAACCAGCAATGAGAAAGCCAGTGTCCAGGGCTCAGAAAAGGTCCAGCGGGGTGAGTCAGCCCTGGTGGCGGCGCCCTCCACTGCTGCCCCCTCCCCAGCCCCGTCACCCGCTGACCCTAGACGGCTCAGTGTGCGGGGCGGGTCCAGGGCGGTGGGCGGTACGGAGCCAGGGGCGTGGCCTGAGCGGTGGGCGGGTACGGAGCCAGGGGCGTGGCCTGAGCGGTGGGCGGGTACGGAGCCAGGGGCGTGGCCTGAGCGGTGGGCGGGTACGAAGCCCAGGGGAGTGGCTGGGAAGGGGCGTGGCCTAGACAATGGGCATGGCTTGACTGGTGGGCAGGCCCGGATCGCGGGGCGTGGCCTGAGCGGCGAGCAGGTCTGGAGCAGAGTGGGGGTACCGGCCGTGGGCGTGGCCCCCTGCTGGGCTCCTGGCTGGGGTCTGGCTCATCCCTGGCTCTCTGCTGCCTCCTGGTGGCGTGGCGCGGCCGCGTTCCCTCTCGGCTTCACCTGCGCAGTGCAGGTGCACGCACGCCCCGGAGGGCGGCTTCAGACCCCGCGGAAGCGTTTAGGTAGTCTACGGGGAGAACGATGCACGGAGGGGAGGCTTCGGCCCCCGACACGGAGCGGGCCTCGGCTTCCGTGCCCAGACGCGGACTGGGCGGGCCCCGCTCTGCGCCTCACTTCACAGATGGGGAGACAGGCTCGTGAGGCTGCTTCCACCGCAGACATCGCGCGCGCCCGCGAAGGGAGGCTCAGCGCCGGGGGCGTCAGTCGTGCACCAGGCGGGCTTGGCTGCAGCGCTCTGGCCCGGAGGACAAGGAGAAAGACCGAGATCCATCCATGCACTTGACACTGTGACCCGCTTTCTTGCCACAGAGAGCAGAGGGCTGCTGAAGGTGCCCAGGCCGGGTGGCCGCAGCTGTGCGAGCAAGCGGGCACCAGCCGCTCTGTGGCTCGTCCTAGGTCCCCCGAAGGTTTTCACCAGGGGCTGCAGGGTCGGGGGGGCGTGATTTCGGAGGCCCCCTCTGGCTGCAGGAGGCGGCTGGGGGGACAGGTGCATGACCTTAGGTGACCTCGGGGCGGGGCGCGGCTGTGGAAGTGGATATGCAGGGTCCACGTGAGGACGCAGGATTTGATTGGGAATGGGAGCCAGGGCCCTCTGCCAGGTTTCAGGCTGGAATTTCCCACAGGTGCAATGGGAACTGGGCCAGGTGACTTTTTAAATGGCCCTGGTTTTGAGCCCCGAGTGACCTTGCGTGCATAATCTCAGTTTCTTAGCACAATAACCCAGGGTGTTCCCTCCTTATCGCACTTCGTGGAACAGCCTTATTGCCCTTTTTCAGGCACAAGAAAGCAGGCTTCCAGAGGTGGCAGGGTCACAGTCTCCACAGATGTAAGGGCTGTGGTGGCGATTTCACCAAGGTCAGGGTGTGGGTGTGTGTGCAAGTTAAAAACTAAGGTACAATTCACACAAGACTCACCATTTTAAAGTGTATGACTGAGTATCTTTTAGTGCATTCAAATATTTAGTGTATTTTTAGTATATTCACTACTTTAGTACATTCGCTATCATAAGATTCAGTATTTCAAAGTGTATAACTCAGCCTCTTCCCCCCTTTTTGTGGGGGTGGGGATTGAACCCAGGGATGTTCTGCCTCTGAGCTACACCCCTGACCCTCTTTTATTTTGAAACAGGGTATCACTAAGTGGTCGAGAACCTTGCTAAGTTTTGCTGAGGCTGGCCTTGAACCTGCAATCCTCTTGTCTCAGCCTCCCAAGTACTCCCAAGGTGTGTGCCACTGTGTCCGGCTAACTCAGCGCCTTTTAATATATTCACTACCAGTTCTATATCCAAAATATTTTCATCACCTGAAAAAGAAACTGTGCCAGTAGCAGTCACCAGGCCACTCCAGCCCCTGGGAGCCTCTGGTATACTTTGTGTCCTGTGGATTTGTGCCTCTCTCTATGTCATGTAACTAGAATCACACTCCCAGTGCTTGGGAGGCTGAGAGAGGAGGTCACAGTTTTGAGGCTGAGGGTATTGCTCAGAGGTAGAATGCCCCTGAGTTCAATCTCCAGTACCACACGGGGGAACATGGAAAAAAAGAAAGCAAAGGAAAAAGAAAAAATAGAATAACACCCTATCTGGCCTTTTATGTCTGGCTTCTTTCATTCAGTGTCACGTCTTCAAGGTTCATCCACGTGGTGGCGTTTGTCAGTGCTTCGGTCCTTTCTATGGCTGAGGATAATCCATTGTGTGGATGAGCACACTTTGTCTTTTCATTCATTTCTTGATGGGTGGTTGGTTGTTTCCACTTTTTGGCTATTATGAGAAATGCTGCTATGAACGTTCACATACAAGGCTACATTTTCAGTTCTCTGGGGTCTGAGTGGAATGGCTGGGTCATAAGGTAAATCTGTGTTCAACTTTTTCAGAGAATCCCAGACTGTTTTCCAGGCAGCTGCCCCATTTTGTATCCCACCAGCAGCAGACAAGTTTCTCAATTTCTCTACGTTCTCACTAACCCTTGTTATTTTCCCTTAAAAAAATCTCTCTCTCTCTCTCTCTCTCTCTCTCTCTCTATATATATATATATATATATATATATATATATATATATATGCCAGGCATGGTGGTGCATGCCTGTAATCCCAGTACTTGGAAGGCTAAGACAGGAGGATGGCAGATTTGAGGCCAGCCTCAGAAACTTAGCGAGACCTTCAACAACTTAGCACACCATGTTTCAAAATAAAAAATAAGAAAGTTCTGGGGTGTAGCTTGGAGGTAGAATGCCCTTGAGCTCAACTGCCAGCACCAAAATAAATAAATAAATAAATAATAAATAAATAAAAACATATATCATCATAGCAGGCGTGTGATGGTCTCTCCCTGTGGCTTTGATTTGCATCTCCTAATGACTAGTGATCTTGAGTATCTTTTCATGAGCTTCTGGACCATTTGTGTATCTTCTTTGAAGAAATGCCTAGTCACATTCTGCTTCTGAGCTATACCCCCAGCAATTTTTATTTTGAAACAGAGTCTCACTAAGTTGCTGAGGGTCTCACTAAGTTGCTGAGGCTGGCCTTGAATCTGTGATCCTCTGGTCTCAGCCTCCCAAGCACCAGAATTACAGGCGTGTGCCACCACTCCCAACTCTGGTTTCATCATGCTACTCACAACAGCGTGCAATTTAAAACATATGAATTGTTTATTTCTAGAATTTTCCATATACTATTTTCAGACTGCAGCTGACTAAGTGTAACTGAAACTGTGGGCAAGGTGGGGGCTTGATCATAATAGCTTGTGTGTGTGTGTGTGTGTGTGTGTGTGTGTGTGTGTGAGTGTGACTGGAGATTGAACCCCTAGCCCTTTTAATGTTGTGGTTTTTTTTTTTTTTTT
>PVJS01035530.1:0-20959 GCA_004027185.1 Glis glis | reverse complement strand
CCCCAGTAACACACACACACACACACACACACACACACACACACACACACATACACGAAACCATTATGGGTTAAAATACTCTTTTTTTTGTGGCATTGGGGATTGAACCCAGGGGCATTCTACCTCTGAACTACACCCCCAGCCCTATTTTTTATTCTTTATTTTGAAACAAGTTCTCACTAAGTCGTGGAGGGCCTAAGTTGCTGAGGCTGGCCACGAACCTGTGATCCTGCTGTCTCGAACTCCCAAGTACTGGGATTACAAGCATGCACCACCACACCAGGCTAAAATATTTTTAAGAGATATATCCATCAAGTTTAATAAGCCCTGTTGGGTTAGGTCTTAATTTAAACAAAGTAAAAAATAAATAAATGAAGAAAAGGCATTTTTGAGGTAATTAGAGAAAGTTAAGGATAGGGTGACCACTATTAGATAAAGGTGAGTAAATAGATCATTCCTTTAAATTTGTTGGATATTAAGCCGGGCGTGGTGGCGCACGCTTGTAATCCTAGTACTTGGGAGACTGAGACCGGAGGATCCGGGTTCGTGGCCAGCCTCAGCTACTTAGTGAGGCGCCCTCCACAACTTCGTGAGACCCGGTTTCAAAATAAAGGATAAAAAATAGGGCCGGGGGTGTAGCTTGGAGGTAGAATGCCCCTGGGTTCAATCCCCGGTACCACATACACAAAAAAAATTTTGTTGGATATAACTATTAGAGAGGCAGATTGAAATGTGTTTGTAATTTGCTTTAACATAGTGGAGCCAGGGGCAATGGATGGAATAAGAATGGTGGGTGTGGCCACATGGGGGCTCTTCCATGTTTGTGCATGTTTGAAAATTTTGCAGTAAAATGTTAAAAAAAAAAAAGGAGCCAGTGGGCTGTGTGCTCTTTGGTGCCAAGGCTGCTCCAGATTCATGCTCGGGAAGGCACATCTTGAGGTGGGAGTGTCAGGGGAAGAGACGAGAATTCTGTGGGTTCTTGGCCTCCATGATGAAAAGAATTTCAACATGTGCTATCAGAGAAAAGGCAAAGGTTCAATTCAAGAAAGGTGGGGATACATGTTCAGGTGAGACGTGGGCCATCTCAAGAGGGGGAGAGCGAGTCACTCTGTGTGCATCCATCCAAGCAAGCAAGAGAGCCTTTGTGGCTTTCTTTTTCTTTTTATAGAACCCCCATGAGGGGGTAGGCAGGGTGGCACAGTGGAGATCAGGACTTGCTCTTAATCTCCAGGTTTGGCTGGCTGGTGTCTGACCTTTGTCTTCCTCATGGACCCTTTGTTTACACTAAGCATCTCAGGACTCTCAGGTACGGAGAGGGGCCATTGTGATTAAGGGTGTGGACTCACCTCATTGAGGCTTCTGCCTAAGACAGAACACACCCTATAGGTGGAGTTAGAGATTAAAACTATATTTTAGTTTTTAAGCCAGATTTTAAAGCTATATTTTCCTTCCCATTGTCTCCTTTCTACCTAAAATTCCCATCTCTTCTATTCTACCTCATCAGGAGTATCCTGGGTTGTCACTGAATGTATTTGATCCACGCAAGGGTCAGTGAAAAATCCATGTAGATTCAAGTCGATTCCTATGGTTCCACGTGTGTCGCCTGAAGAACACCGCACCGTTGTCTAGTTCAAATGACCTGGTGGCTTGCAGTCCAGAGCCACGAGAAAGGTGAAAAAACACAGTGACCAGGGCCTGGCTGTGACTCAGAAATCTCTGTCCTGAGCGGGGGTGCTGTGGGTCTCAGCGGTTCTTTCGTGTAGCGCCATGTACATCAAGCCCTTTTGCACAGTGAGCCACAATCCTTTATCACTGATTTCATATTGATTTTTTTCTCTTAGTCTGAACCCTTGTACCCTGATCTGGAGAAAGAACATAGGATCTTGTTTTATAATGCTGGCTCAGATAAAATTGACCCTTGCAAAGTTCATCTCCCTGATAGAAACGCACCGATTGGTTCATTCATTTATGGGATTGTTGGCCTCTCTGTCTCCTGACAGGTCCTGGAAGCCAGTACACCTTGGTGGCCATGAGCACACCTGGGGCCAAGACTGTGGTCTTCAGCACCCTTCCCTGTAAAGGAAATCGGGACCCCTCAGAGAAATGGCTGATGTCAGGGCTAGGACAGCATGAACGTGGAGGGTCTTAGCATGTTGAGGGAGGATAGAAGAAATAAATAGGTAGAAAGGAGACATGAGGGAGAACAGGGAAATGTAACTTCAATATAAAGCCTGCCACAAGGCCTGTTATACCCCCAAATTTCTGTTGGCTATCTTCAGGGAGGTGTCTGTTGATCAGACAACAGAGGTCACCCAAAAGATATATCTCCTTGGGCACTATTCCAGAGAGCAATCTCCTTGGGCATTCTTGGCTGTCCTCAAACAGTTTACCAAAATGGATACCTACTAAGTCAGTGATGGTCAGAGCCTAGACAGCGATGGTCAGGACCTGGAAGATGACCAAAGACCCTAAATCATCTTGTGAGTGCAGGACTGGGGTCATCCTCACATACCACCTCCTGCCCACAACTCCCAAGTCCCCTATAAAACATGAGCCCTGCACCCAGGATAGAAATAAAATATTAGGCAGAAAGGAAACAAATTGGGAAGGAAAAATATAGTTTTAAAATCTAGAAAATTCATAACCTCTAACTCCACCCTACAGGGGGTGTTCTGTCTTAGGCACAGCCTCAGTGAGCCCACACCCCTAATCACGATGGCCCCTCTCCCCACCTGAGACTCCAGAGATGCTTAGCAAACAAAGGATCCATGAGGAGGATCAAGGTCAGACACTAGCTACCACCCATCGATTCCAGAAACCTGAGGAGTAGGAGGAAGTCCAGACCTCCACCCCAGCCATGTGCCCCCACCCCACCCCGCAGGTTCTCTAGAAGAATAGAATTGCCAAGATCCCGGGGCCTCTCACGCTCTCCCTTGAACGTGTATCCTCCCGTTTCCTTAATAAACCTCTGTCTATGACCGGTATGTGCTGAAATTCTTTTCGCCACGGAAGCCAAAGACCCTGAAAGTCCTGAGGTGGGTTTCCATTCCCAAACCTGGGAATTCCTCAGAACCCCAGGGAATTATCATGTTCTTCTGTGACAGCCCCTCTCACTTTTGGGGTGGCCCGCATTCCCCCTTGAATGTGTATTTCCTACTTTCTGAAGTGAAGCCCTTTGTCTCCGACGGGCGTGTGCTGAAATTCTTCTCCATCATGTCAGTCAAGGACCCTGCCAATCCTGAGCTGAGGAAGGAATCAAGCCTGCCCTTGAGACAATGCCAAGGATAAGGAGTGATTAAAAATAAGACGGCACAAGGGTTGGGCCAACTGGAGAGGCTGCCACCGGCCAAATCTGGCACGGTTTGGGCACTCAAACAGTGAAGGGCAGGAATGACTTATAGACTGCTGGAAAAAAAATAAGAATGCTTGAGTTCATAATGATAATAAAAAGATAAAATGACAGGAAGAGAAAAGAGGCTATTGCTCATAGGACTGGCCAATGTGGAGGCGTGCAAGAGATGGAAAAGTCCTTGCAGCTGTTGCAGCCATTACTTGGAGGACTGATTCAGGCAGGAATCATTGAAGGATACTAAGCCCAAAGGGAGGTTTTTATTTTTTTTCTTTAAAATGAGGACTGGAATCTGTGCACGGTCTTCCAGTGTCTCTATAGACTGCTGACTCACTGCAGGGGAAGCAGTAGCCGCTACATCGTAGAGAAATGCCTTGACTTGTGCGAAAAGTTAGCATCACAAAGGAAGGGCTGTGGCTCTGCAGTGTCTCCAGGGAGGATTTTGCCGGCCAGGAGTGCAGGCAAATAGGAAGCACCAGACAGACCCAAGTGAGGGCAGGTCTGTTTAGAACCGAACCAGGGGAGGAGGACTAGTGTTCAGAAATGCAATGTCATTAAAGATCAACAACGGCTATGGGAACGTGTCAGGGTAAAGGTGACTAAAGGCACATGACAAATGGGTATATATCCAGATCCCGGACAGTATCCTGCTCTGGAGGGGGAAAATTCTCTGAGGAATGTCAGTGGGAGCCGGGCACACACCTGTAATCCCAATACTTGGGAGGCTAAGACAGGTGGATCTCAGGTTTGAGGCCAGCCTCAGCAACTTCGTGAGAGCCTGTTTCAAAATAAATAATAAAATAGAGCTGGGGGTGTGCGGCTCAGAGGCAGAACACCCCTGGATACAATTCCCACTAACACACACACACACACACACACACACACACACACACACAGAATGTCAGTGGGATAACTATCAAAATTGGAAGAATATGGATGGTGGATTAGGTAACTATATTTACATTAAGTTTAGTGAAGGTGACATTTGCTCTACAGTCATGTAAGAGGTGATCTTTTTTTTTTTGCGGTACTGGGGATTGAACCCAGGGGCATTCTACCTCGGAGCTACACCCCCAGCCCTATTTTTTATTCTTTAGTTTGAAATGGGGTCTCACTAAGTTGTGGAGGGCCTCACTAAGTAGCTGAGGCTGGCCGCGAACCCGGATCCTCTGGTCTCAGCCTCCCAAGTGCTGGGATTACAAGCGTGCGCCACCACGCCTGTCTTAAGAGGTGATCTTTGTTCTGAGGAAACTCATTTGGGGGGGGCAAGGCCAGATGTATGCAACTTACTTTCAAACAGTTTAGAAAAATTACATACATAGTGATAACAAAATGATAAAACAAGTGGGACAAAATGTGAATTATTGGTAATCTGGGCTAATGGGGAGAGTGATATTTATTTATTTATTTATTTATTTATTTTAGCAATTGTTTTGCTTAGGACTTTTCTCTAAGTTTAAAATTATTTCCAAATGAAAAGTTAAAAATACTGAATCGCTCCCACGTGGTACACGATTGTTATTGGTATTGGCTCAAAGGTAATTTGAACCAGTAACCTAAATTTCCTTTTGTGTGCTTAAAGGTTATATAAATGATTGCCCGGAGTTTTCCTGCTTTTTTTTTTTTTCATAACACCCCTGCTGGAGGTCAATGAAATAGCCAAATGTTTTCAGTAGATTAGAAAAAGCATAAGTCAGGCGTGGTGGCACACCTTTGTAATTCCAGTACTTGGGAGGCTGAGACAGGAAGGTCGCAGGTTCGCAGCCTGCCTCTGCAACTTAGTGAGACCCTGTTTCAAAACAAACAAACAAAAAAGAATAAAATAGGACTGGGGGTATAGCTCAGAGGTAGAATGCCCCTGGTTTCCATCTCCAGTCCCAGAAAAAGAACAAAAAAAAGCATAGAGCCTAATTTTCAGTTCAGCCCTGGATTGTTAATACATAAATCATCACATAGCAAACAGATTGCTGGATTCTGAGCTCCAGGAAGGTGAACTGGTCTGACTTTGCAGGTTTCTATTACCAGGGATTATTCTAAACTAAGATTTGAAACTTGTAAGATAACATTTTATCAAGATTCAAAGTGATTCACAAAATCAGGTGAAATCGATTTCAATATCTGAGATGTGCTTTCTTTTTTTTTTTTTTTTGCGGTACCGGGGATTGCACCCGGGGGCATTTTACCTCCGAGCTACACCCCTGGACCTGTTTTTTATACTTTATTTTGAAACTGGGTCTCACGAAGTTGCGGAGGGCCTCACTAAGTAGCTGAGGCTGGCCGCGAACCTGAATCCTCCAGTCTCCGCCTCCCAAGTACTGGGATTACAAGCGTGCGCGCCACCACTCCTGGCATTGAGATGTGCTTTCTAATGTGAGAAATGGTGCCCTACTGGAGAGATTTCCACTAGAGCTTACTAGAACCTTCCTCTGTACCGCCCAAAAGGGTCTATGTTAAAAAGAAAAGAAGAGGAAAAACAACAAAACAAACTTGGAAGAAATCCCCAGACCTGTCTATGTGTCTTGTTTTGAATATTTCTGTAAATCATTTAACCTTCCTGAGTCTTTTGCTCTCTAAATAAAGTCCTATTTACACTCTTCCCATAAAAATGATAATCATAGAGTGTTTTGGAATACTTTTTTGGAAGAAAACAATTTACTGTTGTCTTGATTCTCTGAAAGTTGAGAGTCCACATTTTGTTTTATTTTTTTTTTTTTGTGGTACCGGGGATTGAACGCAGGGGCGTTCTACCTCCGCGCTACGCCCCCGGCCCTATTTTTTTTATGCTTTATTTTTGAAACTTATTCATGCATTCTCGTAGGGAGCAGATAATTCTCAGGAGCTGGAGTTTGTGTTGATTCCCTACACCTGGGCGGCCCTGGGCAGGTACTGTGGTAGAACAGAAAAAGTTACTAAATTGGGTCATGAACAAAGACATTCCAACCTCCTCATACCATTAGCCACTTAGCTTAGAAATGAGGGAAAGAAAATTTATTCTATCTAGTAGGCTCATATCATATCAAGGCTCTCTTGCCTGAGCTAAGCTCTGCCACTTCCCTCCAGTCCCTAGACACAGGGTGTCTTGTCTCTCCTTTATTAAGCAAATGATTTGCTAATAATCTGGGAGGGACCCCTGCTGTGGGCCCTGTCTCCAGGCCACCTAGAGGGGAGGGGCTGTCCCTTTACTCACCAGGCACCAGACTGGGGGAGGGAGCAGGGAAGCTCCCCTCTTCCCATCCTTAGGTTAATAACCCTGACTGTTCTTTTTTTTTCTTTTTCTTTTTTGCGGTACCTGGGATTGAACCCAGGGACATTCTACCTCCGAGCTACACCCCCAGCCCTATTTTTTTTTATTCTTTATTTTGAAACAGGGTCTCACTAAGTTGCGGAGGGCCTAAGTAGCTGAGGCTGGCCGCGAACCCAGATCCTCCAGTCTCAGCCTTCCAAGTACTGGGATTACAAGCGAGAGCCACCACGCCCGGCTTCTGACTGTTCTTAAGACACACACTTCACGTAGGTCTTCCTGTGACCCTCGATCACTGACTGTCACGTTTCAACCTCTGTAAACCCGCCTGCCTGCTTCCGTCCTTTGTTACAAATCTATAAAGTGAAAGCTCACGTGGGGCTCAGGGCGGGAGCTTCTTTGGGGAGCCCAGCCCCGCCCGCTAGCGAAATAAACCCTTCTCTTCTTCACCCCACTTGGCGTTTGGGTCTATTATTCCAGACAGTTTCTACAACAGTACAAGGCCATTGCAGTAAGGAAGGGCAATCCTGCGGGCCATGCCGAGTGGCAGAAGTTTGCATCAGATCTCGGAGAGCCCAGGCTGAGAGGCAAAGAGAAAGCAAGCACAGCTGAAAGGGAGTTTCTCAAGTACACTCTGCTTTCTTTCCAAACCGGAGCTAGAGTTGGCCAAAGCCGAACCTCTTCTCACGCACACCTTTCCCTTGAAGTCCCGTCTGTTAGAATTTTAACTGACATTTGAAGCCATCTTGCAACACAGGTTTGATGGGTGCAATCGTCAGCAGAACTAACCTCAAGGAACCCTCTGAAAATCAACATGCTGTTGTCTCATGTTAAGCTCCCAGCTACCAGTGAGAGCATGTCTCTTGTTCTTAGCAACCATCACCTGTTGAAACAGGCAGGAGCACCGGACCAGGAGCTAGGGAGGGGGCTTTAAACTAGGGTCCTGTCTTTAAATTCTGTGTGCCCTTGGGCACTGAGTTACAATTTCTGTGAGTTCCAATTTTTTCATTTGTAAAATAATGAATCAGTGATCAGCAGTATTTTGTGGCAGGGCAGCTAGTTGAAGAGAAATAAGGTTGACAGGTTGCCTTAAAAAAAAAGAAAAAAGGAAACAAATGGTAACTTTTTTTTTAAGGTACTGGGGCTTGAACCCAGGGCATTCTATTTTTAATTCTTTATTTTGGGGCACTGGGGATTGAACCCAGGGGCATTCTACCTCTGAGCTCCACCCCCAGCCCTATTTTTTATTCTTTATTTTGAAACAGGGTCTCACTAAGTTGCCGAGGGCCTAAGTAGCTGAGGCTGGCCCCGAACCTGCGATTCTCTTGTCTCAGCCTCCCAAGTACTGGGATTACGAGCGTGAGCCACCACGCCCAGCTAAATGGTAACTTTGAATGTCAGGACTACTTAGTGTTTGTGGTCTCTTAGGTGAATAAGTTTATAGACGAGTTCACATGTAAGCCTCGTCTGGCTTTATAAATTTGGGTCTCCTTAGTTCAACTCCATATGAGACATGATATGTCCTGAAAATGACACGTACAGTGTTGCAAAAGAGGTGCTCTCAGCCTGACCTTTACCTTGGGAGAGTTCTCAGCATACCTGTGGGTGCTCAGAGGTGTGTGGGGGCCAGAAGGTAAGTGGGGGACACTGCAGCCTCCCTTTCATCTTTATTTTTTTAATATTTATTTATTTATTTTTGCGATACTGGGGATTGAACCCAGGGGCGTTCTACCTCTGAGCTACACCCCCAGCCCTATTCTTTATTCTTTATTTTGAAACAGGGTCTCACTAAGTTGCCGAGGGCCTCACTAAGTAGCTGAGGCTGGCCGCGAACCTGCGATCCTCCTATCTCAGTCTCCCAAGTACTGGGTCCCTTTCATCTTTACAAAGGGTCCACACTCATCTATTTTGCATTACTAAAGGGATCCACCGTGTCCAGAACATCACACTGGGAATATGAGCTCCTTATCTGACGCAAATATTTGCTCGTTTGATTTGTCTGCCACCATGTTTTTCTCTCGTCCTGCTGTTTATTTGCGCTCAGTGGTTCTATTCCCAGGTCATGAGGGTTCATTCCAACCACCCTCAAAGTCATGAGGGTATACCCGCAGAGCGAAGCTTTTGCAGTGGGACCTGCTGCAGGTGTACTCGCTAACACCCCAGCCCTGCCGCGCAGGTGCCGATCCTTGGTGGTCTCTGCCATCAGAGCTGCTCCTCCCTTGTCCCCTGCTCATCTCCGTACCATTTGGGGGTGACCCTTTCAGGCTTAATTTCCCAAACTCTAAGAACAGCTTGAGATAGAAGAAATGGGATTTTTAGGTGGAAAGGAGACAAATTGGGAAGGAAAGGAAAATAAAAAAAAAATCTTCATAATGTTTAGTTTCATTTGTTGTTTTTTTTTTTTTTTTGCGGTACCGGGGATTGAACCCAAGGACATTCTACCTCTGAGCCACACCCCCGGCCCTATTTTTTATCCTTTATTTTGAAACCGGGTCTCACTAAGTTGTGGAGGCCTCACTAAGTAGCTGAGGCTGGCTGCTAACCTGTGATCCTCCGGTCTCAGCCTCTGAGCCTCCGGTTCAGCCTCCAGTCTCAGCCTCCCCTCTAGTAGAGGGGCTTTAGCAATGGCAGCCTCCCTAAATGCTTAGGATTGGCATTTGTGGGGAGAAGGCAAGAGCCAAAGACTGGGAAGGAGATGTCTGAGGAGACTCAACAGTGCTTAGAACCTGACACTCCCATCCCCAGTTCCTCTGAACTTGTCTTGCTAGATTTCTTTCTGTCTGAAGAGAACAGGCTTTTTGTGTGCAGAGACTCTGTCTGCTGCCCTCTGGACCTATCCTATCACTGGCAAACCTATAGCTTCTGCCTGCAGACTTAGAGACAGTTCTCATTGTTCTTGGGGGGGGGTGCAGCAGGGGAGGAATCTCAAGGTTTTTGTTTTGTTTTTGGTACTGTAGATTGAACCCCGGGGGCATTCTACCTCTGAGCTACACCCCTAGCATTTTTTAAAATTTTATTTATTTATTTATTCATTTATTTTTTTCTTAATTTCTTGCTAAACTACCATGCACTGGCCTTGAACCTGTGATCTTCCTGTTTCAGGCTCCCAAGTACTGGGATTACCAGCACGTGCCATTGTGCCCAAGAAAGGAATTTCAAGTTTTGCTTCTTAAGCAGTAGCTTCCACCACAAACAAGTTTGCTAGTTTTGAGTCTGGGGCTATTTGTGAGAGAATCGATTCTTGGTTATTACACAGAGTAGGGTGCGCTATAGCTTTGGAGCAGACCAAACAAAGCCACTGGTCTTGGCACACTTAGTTTGACACTTGAGATCTCCTGTGGTAGCTGAAGCGCTGGCGGTGGCTCTAGCCCCTCTCTTGGTTGGGTGACTCCTTGGGTGGGTGCAGCAGTAGCTGATATTCACTGAGCTCCACTGGGGCTCTGTCTCATTATAGCCCCAAGCAGAGAAGACCCTGAAGATGCTGAAGCTAATGTAAAAGTAAAAGAAATCCTCCGGAGGGCAGATCTCCTGAGGAAGTCCACTTGGTATTCACTTATCACAGGGCTGGGGGAAGTAATCCTTCACACTGCAGGCTTGGGTACACCCTGATCCACAGACAGGCGCCTCAAGGTTCTGCAGTGTTTGTGGATTTTGAAAGAAAAATATTAGAAAGTGGTTTGCTTGGAGGAGGTCTGGAGCAGAGGTACCTAGGTGACTCTTGGAACAGGCACAGGACATTTGTGTTTTGTGGGACGTGCACACCAAAGGCGGTCCCCTTGCAGAGGAGATGCGCCAGTGGACAAGACGGCCCCTCCCACAGAGGACAGCATCTCCTACCAGCTGCTCGAGGCGGAGGGAGGGAGGCTCTGTACGTGCTCAGCAGCACGATCTCCTCCTTCTCCAGTCAGTCTTGGACCTGCTGAGGGCCCAACTGCCAACAGCAAGTCCAGTACCGATCCCTGAAAGGATGCCGCTGCCCACTGGCCAGGGGTGGGCTGCGCTGCCAGAAACCTTGTGGTGAGTTGGTTCCTCGGCCCACATCTCTCCACATCATCGATTCATCCCGAGTTGAAAGGCATCTCTCTGCCTTGGGCAGGGATTTAGCTTTCCTAGTCCATTTGCTGCTGTTTGTGTGTGTGTGTGTGTGTGTGTGTGTGTGTGTGTGTGTGTGTGTGGTACTGGGGATGGAACCCAGGGGCATTCTACCTCCGGGCTACACCCCAGCCCTATTTTTTTTTATTCTTTATCTTGAAACAGGGTCTCACTCAGTTTCGGAGGGCCTCACTAAGTAACTGAGGCTGGCCATGAACCTGGATCTTCTCGTCTCAGTCTCCCAAGTACTGGGATGACAAGCGGGTGCCACCACGCCCGGCTTATTTGCTGTGGCTAATAACACAATATCACACTCTTCTACAGTGCTGGTGGGATTGCAAAGTAGTGCAGCCGCTATGGAGATCAGTGTGAAGATTCCTCAGAAAATTGGGAATGGATCCACCCTATGATCCAGCTGTACCACGCCTGGGTATCTTTCCAAAGGGGCTGAAATCAGGAAATTATAGTAATATATGCATATCCATGTTTATAGCAGCACAATTCACAATAGACAAATTATGGAACCAACCTAGGTGTCCATCAACAGATGAGTGGATTACAAAATTATGGAATATCCACACAATGGAATTCTACTCAGCAATAAAGAAGAACAAAAATATGTCATTTGCGGGAAAATGGATGGACCTGGAGAACATTATGTTAAGTGAGATTAGCCAGTCACAGAAAGTGAAGGGTCATATGTTTTCTCTCATATGCAGAAGCTAGGGAGTAATAGGGATACCAGAGAGACTTTAGATAATGGAGGAGAAACCTCAGTGGATCCAGGGAGGTGGTCTAGGGGAAGGGGTGGGGGAAGGGAGGATGAATGAAGGAATCACTTCCATTGACATTATGTACATATGTGAGAATACCGATATCAATCTTAATACTCTGTATGGGGAAGGGGAAGTAGGGGCGGGGGAAAGCTCACCAAGTACTGTGTGCATGTATGCGACTATCACCACGAACTACATTATGATGTGAGACTATAATGCACCAATAAAAGTTTAAAAAAAAGAGAGAGGCTTCAGCAGTGAAAATATAAATAAATAAAGTAAAGGGATTTATTCAGGCTCATGTTCTGGAGGGCCACCACCTGGTGACGGTCCTGCTGGCAGGGTCCTGCAGTGGCTCATGACAGAGACAGGGAGCATGCTCTTGTGTGGTCTCTTCTGGGCTCTCTCCCTGTTCCAATAAACCCAACAGGATTCACAGGACTCTACCCTAATGATTTTATCTCACCCCGATGTCTTCCAAAGGCTCACCTCAAAACACCAAAGCCGATTAAGTTTCCACCCTTTTAATACCTCATAATGGGGATTAAATTTCAACACAGGAAGCCTTAGGGGACACTGAAATCATAGCCAAACCACAGCGCTTTCCCTGACAGGAATGCTTCCCTGAACTGCCCACAAGCCTTACCCCTAATCATGCTACCCTCCCTGAGGGCGCCATCCCCTCTATGAATGCAGATGTGCACCCCTCTATGAACGCAGATGCCCAGTGCGAGGCTCATCGCGTCTTACCAGTGACCACAGGACCTTGAGCTCTGCGGCTGAAGTGTCTTGGTTCTCATTACACTGTGATGGTTCCAAGACTCTGGAAATTAAGATCACCATCTGAGCGTCTTAAATTCCTCATGCCACTGAGCCCACAGTCCAAGACCTGGTATTCTAAATGTTTGGTTGATTCATCCTGCTTTCAAGAGGAGATTGGGTTGCTGCTCCCAGTGGGGACAGGGAAGAGTGTGACTGGGACCGGGGCATTACTGGGAGGCCCCATCTCTGTCCTACAGCACAGATCAGTGAAAGACTTCAGCAACCTGGCAGATATAGGGTCACAAAGGGCTCAGGACCCACCCGCAGGTATGAAGTTGTAGCCCCCAGCCCCGTCAGGTAAAGAACCCTGCCTGGTGCAGGTGCTGGCTGCGGGAAGGGGGGATTGGGATAGGTAGAAGATAAAAGGAAGAGGTAAGCACAGTGAGTCTCACTATTCACAGTAGTTGTATTTATAGCGCCACCGGGAATACTATATCCATGAATACTGGACACTGTGCATAGGGGAAATGTAGGGTTAAGTTCCTGTGAGCGCCTGTCATAATATTTGTGTCAACTGATCTACAGGTACCCTTGTTTAATGTGTGTTTCTGTTTGAAGAACAGCTTATGTAATATATATTATCCATTCATTATCATTAAGCTAATGGCTATCAGGGCCATAGCTCTGGTGTGAATGAAGTTTTTATGGAACACGGTTATTTTTTGCCGTAAAACACATCTTGGTCTTTTTGTATTTAGAACACCAGGCATGACTGCAGTGCTTCACTTGGGGTCATTTTAAAAAACAAAATCACAGCTGGGTGTGGTGGCACATGTTTGTAATCCCAGTACTTGGGAGGATGAGACTGGAGGATTGCAGGTTCGCTGCCAGCCTCAGCTACTTAGCGAGGCCCTCTGCAACTTAGTGAGACCCTGTTTCAAAATAAAGAATAAAAAATAGGGCTGGGGGTGTGGCTTGGAGGTAGAATGCCCCTGGGTTCAATCCCCAGTACTGCAAAAAAACAAAAACTAAAACAAAAACAAAACAAAATCACCAACAAAAAGCACCAAAATGTGAAAAATGTGGCACTAAATAGCTTCAAAAGAGAAGACTTGTTTGCCGTATGGGCTGAGACAGGAAGGCAGAGACAGAACCTGTGAGTGCAGCCACTCAGCATGTTCACAGCTCGGCGCGTGCCTGTGAATGACCACAAAATTGGTTTGAGACTTGATTTTGGGAACGAGTAGGTAAATTTGCAACTAGGAATCCTCCAGCAACGAGGACGGCGGACTGCGTTAACTTTGGCGGTGTGACTGCTGGCATCCCTGCCACGGTCTTCTCCATTTCCCCTCATCTGGCTAGCTCCTCTGTGGTTTCAGGGATGCTTACCCACAGAGTGGTCTGTGGAGCAGGAGTCTCTGGTAGAGGCCCTGGAGGGCACGTGCCTGTCCCTCCCTAGCAGGGCCGGGGTGGTGACATCATGGGGAGGCAGTTCAGTGCTGCTGTGTGGGTGTGAGCTGCACGTGGGTGGGAGGGAAATTGACCCTAAGGAGTTATGAGGGTCAGCAGGTCACTGGGATGCTTATGGGCCTCTCTGCTGTCGTATCTGCCTCCCCAGGGTCGTCCCTACCAGTGCTCCAAGGCAGCTGGCTGGATCTGGCTGAGCTCCATTAATAGGAGGCACCAGGCAGGAGGGGAGACGCCCTGGGAGTTGCCTTCTTACCTGCCCAGGTGGCACACGCGGGGCACGTCTCGGTTCTACTCACAGACGCTGGGGAGGCTGCAGTGACTCTGCTCCTGCCCCTCAAGTCCCCTCCCTCTTGCCTGTGCCCTGGCCTCCCCGGTCCCTGTGTGGCACTTCAGTTCTGCCATCTGGACTGAACTTGCTCTCTTCCATACTTCTCCTGGTCTCTGGATTCCTGACCCCTCCCTGCCTGAGAGTAGGCGCTAGGACTTGACCGTATGTCACCAGGTCACAAATTCCACCTCGGTCCTTGCTTCTCCCAGTGGAAGAAATTCACGCAGAAAGTATGAGTGAGGGAATATAAGAGGTTTATTTAGGGAAGTGAGGGTACTGTGTAAAGAAATCAAAACCACACTGAGATTCCATCTAACCCCAATCAGAATGGCAATCATCAAGAAGTCAAAAAACAATAAGTGTTGGCGAGGATGTGGGGAAATTGGAATTCTTCTATACTATTGGTGGGATTGCAAACTAGTTCAGCCGCTATGGAGATCAGTGTGGAGATTCCTCAGAAAACTGGGAATGGATCCACCATATGATCCGGCTATCCACTACTAGGTATCTTTCCAAAGTGGCTGAAACCAGAGAACTACAGTAATATATGCATACCCATGTTCATAGCAGCACAATTCACAATAGCCAAATTATGGAACCAACCTAGGTGTCCATCAACAAATGAGTGGATTACAAAATTATGGGATATCCACACAATGGAATTCTACTCAGCAATAAAGAAGAACAAAATTATGTCATTTGCAAGAAAATGGAAGGACCTGGGGAACGTTATGTTAAGTGAGATTAGCCAGTCACAGAAAGTGAAGGGTCATATGTTTTCTCGAATATGCGCAAGCTAGGGAGTAATCAGGATACCAGAGGGACTACTTTTTTTATGTGTTTTTATTGGTGCATTATAGTCTCACATCGCAATGGAAATCAAATTGACATTAACATACATGCACGCAGCACTTGGTGTCCCCTCCCCTCCCCCCCAACACAGAGAACTAAGATTGACATTGGTATATACTCATATGTAAATATGGTAGCTGGTAGAAATTCCCTTAATTAACTTCATTCTTCCCCTTCCCCTTAATGGAGGAGAAGCCTCAGTGGAGCCAGGGAGGTGGTCTAGGGGAAGGAGAGGGGAAGACTGAGGTTCACTGAAGGAATCACTACCATCGGCTATGTGTACATATGTGAAAATACCAAGGTCAATCTCAGTACTCTGTATGGGGAAGGGGGGAGATGGGGACTGGCGAGTCTTACACCTCCTTCCTCATGCATATTTTATTTGGGGTGGTCAGTTGTCTTTTTTATGCCACACCTTAGCGAGTCTGCATTGTCTCTGCCCCTTCCCAGGGGAGGGGGGTCTCAGTAAGGCCCTGCAGAGAGCTTAGCATTCTGATGTCCTTGCCAGTTTCTAACCACAGCTACTTTCATTTAAAAGGGCCTGTTAAACTTCTTCTCCCAGGTGCTTCAGGTCCTGTCCTTTCTGAGCCCATCTGCCCATCTCTAACTACCTGATACCTATAGGGGATGACATGAAGACGGGCCACACAGCTACGGAACACCTCCAAGAAGGTCGCACCCAGGCCTGCAGGCCCCAGCCAGAGAAAGCAGGCCCAGTGAGATTGAACCGTTTGCTGTTCACAATGTCCCTTAATACTAGAGCTCCAAATGTGTGGGTAGACCAGTAGCGTGATTCTAAAAAGGCCAGTTCTCTACCAAGAAAGCTAGAGAGAAAATTGTCTGGAAAAGATTCTGTGCACATACCCCTTTGTTGGTAAAGGCTGGCTTTGAATGAATATTTCTGGAAGAAGATATTGAACTGGACATGGCTGTGAAGTGGAATCACTTCCTGAAGTTGAAATTCAGCTTTGCACATTTCATCTCCCCCTTCTTACTTGCTAGGAACACTGTTGGATAAAACACCAAAACAGTCCACAGTTTCCAGTTACCAGATTTAGCAAATTCTAGGTAAATTTGCAAATAGGAATCCTATTTAGCAAATTAAAGTACAGTTAAAGTTGAATTACAGGTAAACCATGAATATTTAGTATATGTATATCCCATATAATATTGGTCTCATATACAATATTTTGGAAACACGAAAATATTATTTGTTGTGTATCTGACATTCAAATTAAGCTGAGCACCTTATATTTTATTGTGAATTTAACCATAGAAAAACTATCCCAAATTATTTATGTTTTTTTGCAGTATTGGGGGTTGAACTCAGGGGCATTCTACCTCTGAATTACATCCTCAGCCCTATTTTATTTTTTATTTTGAAACAGGGTCTCACTAAGTTGCAGATGACCTCACGAAGTTGCTGAGGCTGGCTGCGAACCTGCAATACTCCTGTCTCAGCCTCCCAAGTTCTGGGATTACAAGCGTGCGCCACCACGCCGGCTATTATTTATGATTTTAAAATTTTTTGTTTCTTCGCTGAATAGCAATGCAGAAATGCAGCTAGCAAGAACCATGATACCCCTTTGAAGTTTCCCTCTTTTTATTTCTTTTTGCTCACTGTTTGGTTAAGATACTGGAGAACAATTTAATGGCTGGAAAATTATATGCAAGTCAAGTGTTTACAATGGTATCTCCCTTCATATAAGAGATAGGAGCTTTATTAATTTAATAGTTGGGGAGCAAGAGGTCAAGAGTAAATTCAGAAGAAACGAGGGGTTTCCTCAATGGCAATCTGTAGTGTGTGTGTGTGTGTGTGTGTGTGTGTGTGTGTGTGTATTAAATATCCTCTGTAGAAGCTACAAGCAAACTCTGTGTCTCGTTAGAGGCTGCTGTCCACAAGGCTGGTTTTGCACACCATCCTTGAAATACTGGGACCTGCTGAACAGGCAGCCACGTTGACCCTGCTCCGTGGGGGACGAGATTACAGAAGAACTGAATGTGTCCTGAGCTCAGCTTTCTGACGTTCCCTCGTTCGCTCTCTTGACCTTTTATTCCAGAAAGCAGCATTTCAAACTCTGTCTATCTCTGTTTTTGGCATCTGGGAAGCCACATGAGACCACCCGAGGGAAAGGTTGGAATTGGACAAACTGTCGTTGAAGTTCCACATGGAAATAGTTGAACTTAAAGCGACAGACAGGGCAGGAGTGGGGCGGCTGGTGCAGGCCAGGGCAGAGGCGGGCTTCTGCTGACGGCTGCTGATTTGCATTCCATCGCCAGGGAGGCCAATGCCGGTTAGGGATCTCTCTACCGGCCGGCATCCTGCGTCCTTGGGGTCCCAGCTGAGTAAACAGACAGAGCTCACATACACAGTGCTCTATGACCCTCTCAGACTCAGGAGCAGGGCCATGCCCAGTTCTGCAGCTTTTAGGGAAAACTGCCAGGGGGAAGAGTACGGAGGAGCCATTCCGGAATTCTCTCCAGGGTCCAGGCAAGGGAGGAGCAGGCTGCTTCCTTCCTCTGGGGTTCCAAGCCCTGGGCACTGTGGTGACCACATAGCAGGAGACTGTGATGGAGCCAGGCTGGCCCGTGTTGCTTGGGGGGTCAGGCCATGCTCAAGGTTGGCTCTAGGGTCCCTGGTCCAAATTCATCCCCCAGAGGGGACGGTGACCTGCATCCACCCTGGAATGAGGTCAGTCCCTTGGAGTCCCCAGGGCTGTATGATGTTGGTCCCATGAGCCAACCTCCGTATCACATGGTTACTTTATGTAGAATCCATTGTTTTTTGTTTTTGGTCCTGGGAACCCAGGGGCATTCTACCTCTGAGCTACACCCCCAGCCCTATTTTTATTCTTTATTTTGAAACAGGGTCTCACTAAGTTGTGGAGGGCCTCACTAAGTAGCTGAGGCTGGCCGCGAACCTTTGATCCTCCGGTCTCAGCCTCCCAAGTACTGGGATTACAAGCATGCGCCACCATGCCCGGCTTAAACTCCCATTTTCTTAACTTCATTTTCAAGGAATTAATCTTTTCATGTCATGCCATTAGTATACTAAGCCTGTAATTATTCATAATAGTTGGGACATAATTATTAACTGACTTAATTAGAGAGCTTAAAGTGTCCCAAACTGTCAATCACAACTCAGATGTTAGGTGTTATTATTATTGACATAAATTAAATATTGTGGGAAAACAAGATTTGCCATAATTGGATTTTCCAAAGCATAATACGTTAGAGTAGTACATGTTTAACATTAACAAGCCCTAAGACTAACTGGTCTTGGATGTGTTAGAGCGGTGGGCATCAACTATGCTGCGTGTCTCATTGCGACTGGGAAGGTAGGCGTTAGTTATCCCGAATATTCTGATGAAAAATATGGAGGTGTAAGAGTGTCAGTAACTTGCTCAGTGACACTTCAGGGGGCTCCCTAAGAAGGACGAGTTTGTCCTTATCCCTGGAGCCTGAGTACTTGTCCTCATCCCTGCAATACCTCAGCGAGCCTGCTGTAGCTTGGATCTTACTTGTTCCCCAGTCGACTATGTGTTACAGGCGTAGTCCCCAGAGTGCTGCTATACAGAGGTGCTGGAAGCCGTGAGAGGTGGCGTCTAGTGGGAGATCGTCCAGTCATTGGGATGTGCTCTTGAGGGGGATAATAGGACCCTAGACCCTTCCTCTTCTTTTCTTGCTTTCTGGTCATGAAATGTCATTTTATTTTATTTATTTTTTTGTGGCACTGGGGATTGAACCCAAAGGGCATTCTACCTCCATGCTAGACCCCCGACTCTCTCTCTTTTATTTTTTTTGTGATACTGGGGATTGAACCCAGGGGCATTCTACCTTCAAGCTACACCCCCAGCCCTATATTTTATTCTTTATTTTGAAACAGGGTATCACTAAGTTGTGGAGGGCCTCATTAAGTAGCTGAGGCTGGCCACAAACCTGCGATCCTCCTGCCTCTGCCTCCCAAGTACTGGAATTACAGGCATGAGTCACTGCGTCTGGTGAAGTAACATATTTTAAAAGCACCTATTTTTATACCTATCTGCCGGGCACTCCCACCACCATGAGCTGCTCCAACATAGGCCCAAGAGTAACAGGTGGACTGACGATAAACTAATAACTACCTTGCTTGGCTAAAGCCTTCTCTTTCTTTCCTTTTTTTATGTGCTTTTATTGGCACATTATAGTCTCACATCACAATGAAATTCAAGTTGACAGTAACATACATGCACACAGCACTTGGTGCACCCCTGCCTCCCCTCCCCCCAATACAGAGTACTGAGATTGACATTGGTATATTCTCATTAGTATACACATGGTCAATGGTAGTAATTCCATTAATGAACCTTGTCTTGCTCTCTGACCACCAGCCAACAATTGGTCATTTGTTTTGGAATGCCCCGCCCCCTCCTGCTGTCACTCCTGATTCTGACCACATGACTTTGGGAGAACTGCTGATCTTTTCCTTGATCCCACCACCCAGAGCACAGCTGGCTGGTCCTAGTGGCATCAGCTGGGATTTACTGAAGTAGGATTAAGAAGCCAGACCCTGACCTTGCAGGTGTGAGCTCTGCGGCCAGAGCTTCGTGGCCTTGTTCCTGGCCTGCCAAGGAAGCCAGCTGCACTAAGTGCAGGGAGCCACATGCAGAGATTTCTGGTGGAGTCAAGCCTGCTTCCAGCTATCCTTGGGGCCAGCTGCACCAAAGACCTTGTACTTAGGACTGGTCAATGCATTCTTTAGATTCCAAGGGCTATTCAATTTCCTTTATACCTGACCTTGCCTGGGTTAGGTTTCTGATACTGGAAGCTAGAAATGCCTGATGTATACAAGATTAATTTGTTCGGTACTATGTCAGCAATTTAGTACTGGATTGTATCCAGGCACACAGACCTGCTGTGTTTTAACTGAGAAATGGAATTAGTGATTAGAAGTTGAGAAGGGGAGGTGGGTGCGGTGGCGCATGCCTGTAATCCTAGTACTTGGGAGGCTGAGACAAGAGGATCTAAGGTTTGAGGCCAGCCTCAGCAACTTAAGAGAGACCCTCAACAATTTAATGAGATCTTATTTCAAAATAAAAAAATAAAATGGCTGGGTGTGATGGTGTACGCTTGTAATCCCAGTACTTAGGAGGCTGAGACCGCAGTGTCCGGGTTTGTGGCCAGCCTCAGCTACTTAGTGAGGCCCTCCACAACTTAGTGAGACCCTATTTCAAAATAAAGAATAAAAAATAGGGCTGGGGGTGTAGCTCAGAGGTAGAATGCCCCTGGGTTCAATCCCCAGTGCCAAATAAATAAATAAATAAATAAATAAATAAATAAATAAAATGTCTGGGGATGTAGCTTGGAGGTAGAACGTCCTTGGGTTCATTCCCCTGTACCAAAAAAAAAAAAAAAAGGTTGAGAAGGGGTCTGAATGCTCTCAGGGGAGGCAGCTGTGCTTGTCCCCTGTGATGAAGCTTCTGATGACCGCCACTCACACCTGAGGTGCACGAGCCTCTCTCCCTGCACAGGTGCACACTCTGCACTCACCTGTCTTCACCTCCTCTGACTTCTGTGAAGCTTACCACTCTCTGCACACATTTCATAGCATAATAAAATCCTTCTTCATTTATGCATAGTATAAAAACACGTATTTTTATACTTTTCAGCTATTTAATTACAATGTAAAATGAGTTCATTAACTTATGAGAACAGAAGGAAGACATTAAGTCTATCTCTCTTAGATGGCTGATGTAGAAATATTCTCAGCATGCGCTGAATCTTCTTCCTGGTGTGTGGGTTCATGCTAACTGCCGTCTCAGACTCTACTACTTTAATTAAACCTTGGAAGAGCTTGTATGGATCCAGCTTGACATGACTGCAGCCATCTTGAACTGTAGCCGCCATGATTGCCCCAGAGTAGCCCTAGTCCATTTTTCCTGCATAGTTTTCCAGCAAACCCTAATAGACAAAAACATTAGAGCCAGGGGTGGTGGCGCACGCTTGTAATCCCAGTACTTGGGAGGCTGACTGGAGGATCCAGGTTCGTGGCCAGCCTCAGCTACTTAGGCCCTCTGCAACTTAGTGAGACCCTGTTTCAAAATAAAGAT
>PVJS01035529.1:0-20959 GCA_004027185.1 Glis glis | reverse complement strand
ATAGTGGGCATCCTTGTCTTGTTCCTGATTTTAAGGGGAATTCTGGCAATTTTTCCCCGTTCAATATGATGTTGGCTTTGGGTTTCTTATATATTGACTTAATGATGTTGAGGTATGTTCCTTCTATTCCGATTTTCTGTAGAGTTCTTAACATGAATGGGTGTTGAATTTTGTCAAATGCTTTTTCCGCATCTATTGAGATGATCATGTGATTTTTGTTTTTAGTTCGGTTTATGTGGTGGATAACATGTATTGTTTTGCATATGTTGAACCAGCCTTGCTTTCCTGGGATGAAACCAACTTGGTCATGGTGTACGATTTTCTCAATATGGTTTTGAATGCGTGTGGCTAGTATTTTATTTAGAATTTTTGTGTCTATGTTCATTAATGATATTGGTCTGTAATTTTCTTTCCTTGAAGTATCTTTATTTGTCTTTGGTATTAATGTGATGTTGGCCTCGTAAAAAGAGTTTGGAAGAATTCCATCTCTTTCAATTTCACGGAATAGCTTGTGAAGTATTGGTTTTAATTCATCTGTGAAGGTTTTGTAAAATTTGGCTGGAAAACCATCTGGACCTAGGCTTTTCTTTGAGGGAAGACTTTTTATTGCTGTTTCTATCTCTGTGCTTGCTATTGGTTGATTCTTTTTTTTCTGTATCCTCTCCAACTTCTTTAATAAAAGAAGCATAGCCTGCTTGTCTAGTCTAGAGGTGTGTGTGTGTGTGTGTGTGTGTGTGTGTGTGTGTGTGTGTTTGCATGTGCTTATTTAACAAAGATTATTGCAGGGGGGACTTTTCTTACTAATACAACCAGAAAGATCAGGGAGATTGTATAGTAAATATGGGACTTGAATTTGATCTTGTAAGATAAACAAGAATTATGTAATTGCAGAAAAGAAGAGAGAAAAACAGACAAAAAGAGAGGAAGGGACAAGGAGTGAACTTTAGGTACCAGGAAAAAAAGATATGGGAGATTAATGTAGTAAGTCGACTTAACTGTAGAGTGAGTAGAGTGGGATTGGATAGCTGGACTGAAGGTGAACTACAGGAGGCCTTGGGTTCTATCAAAGGTTATGCTAGAGGGGGCATGTATACTAAAGAGACGATGAGCACAGTGATGAATTCACCCCTTCTCACCTGTGCCTTAAATATTCTCTTTTATTCTGAGCCAGTTTAAAGAAAAATGCTCATCTTAGAGTCCATTCCAGCACACAAGTTGCTGATAAAATTTCACTGTGTTCTACTTTGAGATACTGTAGTTTCCCTTTTATGTGTGTCTATAACCTCTCAAGGAGGTGAGGAAACATAGGAATATCAAATGCTGTACAAGGCCAGGCAATGTGCTGCGATCCGAAGGGCCGATGGACGGAGCTCAAGTCTGTATCACAAAAGAGAGTCTTGCTTCAGTTAGTTTGTCAAACAACCATTTTCTCATACTGCAAAATTGCCTTGTAATCAATATGAATGATTTATGAAATACAACAACAAAATAACATTAATTCATAACCCCACCATTCTATAATGTTTGTTTTCCAAGTTTTCCTTCTAGGTCAGAATTTCCAAAAGAAAGTCATACGAATCTATCATCCTGTGGAAAACTAACTTAATTGCTATGGGTTAAAGGTGCTATAGAAAAACAAATGAGTAAATAATTTAAGAAAACGCTAGGTTAAACAAAGATAAACAGACCCTTAATATTTCAATATATTTTATAACTTCTCACTTATAAATAAAAATGTTAGTTGGGAAAATATATGGATACATATTTAGATTTAGATTCCCCAGTCAAGTGATTACCTAAGACTAAACATGTTCATCATGGGCTGGGGGAGGGAATAATGCTGTGGTTCTCTTTGTGTATAGGTGCATGTGTGTAGGTATGTGGGGCGATGTGTGTGTATGTGTGTGTATACTGTTATTTTAAACTTTATTGATCAGTGAGAGAAAAAACAGTTCCTCATACAGGTTGATTCACCTCAAATGCAAAGTGAGATTTATCCTCATAAATTAGCAATGTTTTTATTAAATAAATGTATCTGCGTATTTCCTTGACTCTTTTTTACCTCTTTATGAGTGCAAGAGGTAAAAGAAATAGGAATCTCAGGAAAGCTGTCCTGGAATTGCAGTTTTAGTTACATGTCACAGAACAAAATCTGAGAACTTCTAGCTATAGACAGTGATTCAATTTAATAGGTAAAGTATATTCTATGGATATAGAAACTCATAACCTTAGTAAAATTAAGATGAGAAGGATGGTAGGAAATAAAATATTTTAGGTTTTTTAATCAAACAAATTTATACTAAAATTTTCTTATTTCACTTGTAAGTTATGTAATATATACCTTATAGAATAAGGTATATATTACAGAATAAAGATATATATATAATAGAATAAAGTATATATTATGGAATAAAGCATCACTTTATTCTATAATAGTTATAGGAACACTGAAAGAGAAAGGAAGGAGGGAAGGAAGAAAGAAAGAAAAGAAGGGAGGAAGCAAAAAGGGAAGTACAAGGGGGAAGAGAGGGAATGATAGAGAAAGGAAGGAAAAAATGCTACAGCTGTTGAAACAGAGTAAACAGAAGGGAATTCTTTATGCAGTACAAATTGAACAATTTTGGTAAGTTATAGACTCTAGTGAGCATTACAATCTAAATAGCCCTTTACATCCTCCCCAAGATTCCTTTAGCTTCAAATTCTAAATCAGCCTGAACAGAGTGTTCTGGAAACCAGCTTGTTCCTGCTGATGTTCTTGCATCTGGATGTTCCTCTTTATCTAGAGTAAGAACAAACAAACAAAGCACTTAATCTCCATACCCTGGGTATCGTGATTTGGCTTATTGTAGAATGGAACTAGAGTGCTGCCAATTCCATCCTTCTTTCCACTGTTTCTTAACTACAGATGTTTTAATCTCACTCTGAGGAGCCCCCTCCACAGGTACCAAGGAAAGCAATACAGAAAATTGGGAGAAAAACCTGTTTTATGTCTATTTTGATTTTGAGAAGTGTTTTAGAGAAAGAACTATCTAGTATCATCTGATGTCAGGAGAGGATGATTCACTATGGTGCAGTTTGGATCTGGGATGCCCTCCAAAAGCTTATGTGTTAGACAGTGCAACCTTGTTCAGAGGTGAAATGATTGGATCATGAGGCTCTGACCTCATCAGTGGGTTAATCCATTTGATGGATTAATAATTTGGATGGACTTACTGGGAAGTGGTAAAAACTGTAGGTAAGTAGGGCATGACTAGAGAAAATGGGTCACTGGGGATGTGGCTTTGGGACAGCATCTGTCCCTGGTCCCTTTCTTTCTTTCTCTCTCTCTCTCTCTCTCTCTCTCTCTCTTCTGCCTACATGAGCAGAGCAGCTGTCCTCTATCATGATGTTCTGCTTCATTCCAAGCCCCCCAAAATGGAACTGGTTGATCATGGACTCAAATCCCTGAAACCATGAGCCATAATAAATCTACTTCTACTTACTTGTCAGGTATTTTGGTTGTAGCTATGAAAAGCTGACTAATTCTATGCCCAGATTCCTCCATCCCCAAATGTAGCCCTTACCTGTTTATTAAATGTCTAATATTGTGTTGTTGAAAGTTTATTTGCAAGTTTTATTTTTAGTTCCTGCTACAACATGACTACCATAAAAGCTGGTATAGTTGAAATGACACCCTGAACAGTGAGCAGGGAACATAGGATCCAGGACCAGCTTGGCCAGGAAATAACTATGTGATCTGAAATTACATTTATTTTTCTTACTGAAGCTCACTACTTTTTTATCTCTGAAATACAAAGATTAGCTTTCATTATTTCAAACTTTTAAATTTCAGAGAAGATAATGAATACTAAGCTATTATTGGTCAGTTAAATTTGGTGTATGGATGAGTTTCTTGCTTCTTCTTGAGAGATGATTTGGTGAGACAGGAAGAATCAGGGATTCACATGTTCGATATGGAAAATAGTAAGGAAGGCATGAGTGACATAACTGAAATTATCAAGGGCATTAAGGCAATATTTCAGCATAAATTCATGCTGGTGGTACAACTTATAGGAAAAAACATACTATTTAAAGTTCATTCAATCTAAGTTTGATTGCAAAATCTCAATTTACCAAACTGGTCAATCTCATTGCACTGTGTGCCATGCTTTAAGAGAAAATTAAAAGTAATTTATCATGATTCAAATCTTTTTTTGTTGTTTGTCTTCAGTGCTGGGGATGAAAGCCAGGTATTCATGCATTCTAGATAAGCACCCTACTCCTGAACTATACCCCCAGCTCCTAGATGCAAGTTTGAAATACTATGTCATTGCCTAATTATATATCTGGCCTTTTTTTTACAAGGGCTTTTCCCAAGTGTCATATCTGAGAGAATATGACAAGAAAAGTCACATTTCACATAGTCCCCAAGTAGAATTTATTGACTACAAGTCCACTTTTAATTCTTAACTTTAGTTGAAAGGTTTAGGAGCCAGGTTAAGATTTCTTTTAAGAAGAGAGCCTATCACAATGAACTACATTATGATGTGAGATTATAATGCACCAATAAAAGTTATAAAAAAGATGAAGAAAAGATATGACCATGGAAATCAGCCTTAGCTCCAGTCCAAAAGTTTCTAGCACTCCTTTCCATATGCATTTTGGGCTTCTCTTGTCAGTTCCCTAAAATCATGTCATATGATTCCTTACAAAGTCACTCTATATTGCTATATTTTTAATTTTCCATATTCTACTGGGGTTTTTTCCTCTGTTGGACCCATGCTTGATGCAGTGGCTATTTAAGTTTTAATTTTAATGAATTAAAATTAAGAAAATTTAACAATCAATTTAACAGCCACCTATCAGGAGTTCAGCATCTACTTGGACTATGGTCTACTCTATTGGAAAGCACAGATTTCCATGGCAGGATGTTCGGAACTTTTCTAATGCACAGTACTTTTCTAAATCAAGCTCCCAGTTCTCTCAGCCATTTTTGGTTTAACATGCTGATGTAACATCTCACCACATTATCCTACAGATTCATTAATATCTTGAAATTCCTGTTAAAATACAACAATAATGAAACATTACATACTTCCACTAAAACTTAATCAGCTCACATTGTGGAAGAATTTTCCTTTAAATTGAATATTATTGTAATGGTTCCCAAAGCTACCTATATTCGAATATAGTCATGGTTGTTTTTTCCTCTACTATGGAAAATTTTGTTGCACACTTTCCTCTCACTTACCAGTAAATAATTTCATTATATAAATAAAATTAATTATTATAGAGTAGATGAAAGATGGAGAGCATAATCTGAGTATCTGCAATGTTAAGAGATTTGTATCGGAAAGACTAAAATTTACCAATAAACAGAAAATGCTACTACTAATAGTAATATATAATTGGGAAAAGGAGAAATAAAGAATTAAGAGAGTCCTGGAGAAATGTCAGATAAAAATAGGACAATAAGAGTGTGGAGTGGAAGGAAGAGAGATTTCTAAGAATCTAAAGATTTTGAGAAAGTTGGAGAGAGAAAAAGAGAAAGCAGTATAAGGGAAAGATGACTTTAAGAAGTCTTGTTCTGGTATAAGATCCAAGATGAGGGAGGCACCACATTGCGATCTCTCTGAGACTTGGATCTCAGTCACCATGAAAGTAGCTTCTCAACAAAAAAGCAACAAAAAATTCAACTAAGCAATGAAAAATTTGAAACACGATGGAATCAAAGCCAGAAGAAAAAACAGAGGACAGTAAAAAGCTCTAAGCACCATACCTAGGGAAAGGCGGTGGCACTATCTTGGCCAGACCATGCCGGCAGCGACTGGCACTGTGGCTTACACAAACTGCCAACAAAGAACACAGCGACCTGTTGTAAATCCAGCAACTGCAGATCAGCAGCAACAAAAGTGAGCAGCAACTCGTTCCACGCTGGAGAGAGGCCCAAACTGTGGTGGTGGTGGAAGAGGCAGCAACACCATCTTGGTCAGGCCATACCAGCAGCTACCAGTAATGCAGGTTCTTCAGGCCACCAACAGAGAAGCCAGCAACCAGTTATAAATCCAGCAACTGCAGATCATCAGCAATGAAATCAAGCAGCAATTCGCTCCATGTTCAACAGATACCTGAATGCCCAGAAGCCTGACTAGAACCTGCAGCAGCATGGCTGAGCCCATTTCCTCCCCCAGAGATTAAGAGTAGTGCTCAATGAGACTGAAAATCAGCAAGCCACCCCAGGGAGAGACCACCCAGTGCGGCCACAGGGACTTGCATGGCAAACAATAGACACACAGGGTCTGAGACTTTGCGGATCACCCCTGTGGAGGTGGGAATGGGGTCTGCTATAAGATGCAGTAGACGTGCAGATAAGCAGACAGTCCCTAGCAACATCTGTGCAGGACAGACCTATAGCCCGCAGGTCGCAGCACCCTTGCAGGGTTCCCGGGGATCTCCACAAGACACACATTTGTGGTACCTGGGGAAAAATTAGACCAACCCAGCCTTCTCTGTGGAAAACATGGAGTTCCAGGTTTGCACAGAGTTGGGTCAAAGTGACATCTGCTGTTTCTGTAGGCAAAGAGAGACACAAGCCCAGGGTCTGGTGCTGGTGATAGCCACCATATGTATAGACAGAGAGAAACATAGGGACAGCCCCAGTGGAGAATATGGAGACCCACACTTGCAGTGAGAGGGGCAATAATGGCACTGGGCATCTGCTCAGGCAGTGAGAGGCACCAGGCAAGGGTCCCAATCACTGAAGGAGACCAAGAATTAGGCCTGAAAAAGGACATTATACAAAGCAATTGAGAAAAATCATTCAGTAAAGGTTATTCACCTTTAAGGCTCAACAAGTAGCAAATATCTACCTCCAGAATAACATACTATAAATGGAGAGAGATTAGACATAGGAAATAGAAAACCTACAGAGTGAGAGAGAGCTACCAAAAGCAACAAAGATATAAACTTAAGAATAGCAAAGAAACAATGAGCTGCCACAACTCCACAACAGAACCTGACAACACAGAAGTGTAAAGATTGCCAGAAGGACAATTCAGAACTTTAATAGTAGAAATGATACAGGATTTCTGAAAAGAATTCAGAGAAAGGCTGAAAGAAATCAAGGATCAAATAAAAAAAAGAATCTGATACCCTGCACAGGAATCAAAAAGAAGCTCTGAAGGAAGTGAAGGATGTGATAATTGAGATGAAAGCATCAATATAAACTATCAACAAAACACTAGACCACATGGAAAACAGAATCTCACTCTTAGAAGATGCCTCTCCAAAAATGAACGCATATTATATAATTTAAAAAAACAATCCTACAGCATGAATTTGACATTGAAGAGATCTAGGCCAATCTTAAAAGAGCAAACCTAAAAATACTAGGCATAGAAGAGGGAATAAAAGCTGAAACCAAAGGAATCAATAATCTTTTCATAGAAGTAATATTAGAAAATTTTCCATAGAAAGATGTCGATACACAGGTACAGGAAACATACAAAAACCCCAGGAGACAAGATCAGAGAAGAAGTTCACCATGCCACATAATAATCACATTGACTAATGTAGAGGCCAAGGAGAATCTTAAAGGCAATGAGAGTAAAAGACCAAGTAAAATTCAGAGGCAAACCAATAAAAATCACTCCCAACTTTTCAAACCATCATGAAAATCAGGAGGGCCTGAAGTAACATATTCCAAACTCTGAAAGAAAACAATTTCAGCCAAGATTTATCTATGCAAAATTTATCTATCAAATTTGACAGGGAAATACAAACCCTCCACTACAAACAGAAGCTGAAAGACTTTATGTCTTCCAAACCATCACTAGAGAATATATTCAAAGAGATTAATTACAAAAAAGAAATAATAAAGAAACATAAGAACCAGAGAAATGATTTCCATCAAACAAACAACTAGGCAAAGAAGAACAAACGCTACCTCAAACAGAAATTAAAACTCAAAATGTTAGCAATTAAAACTCATCTCTCAATAATCACACTGACTATAAATGGCCTCAACTCAACAATCAAAACACATAAGGTGAAGAAAGGGATTAAAAATCACAATCCGCCTATATGCTGCCTGAAAGAAACACACCTTACAAGTAAAGATATGCAAAAACTAAAAATGAAGGGATAAAGCAAGGTAATCCACACTAATGGAACTTGAAAGCAAGCAGGAGTAGCAACTATTATATCAGACAAATATTAGACTTCAAACCCAAACTTATCAAAAGAGACAAAGCAGGTCATGATAGTCAACATTTATGCCTCAAACATAGGTGCAACCACTTTCATAAAAGAAAGTCTTCATGACATTAAGTCCCACATAGATTCTAATACAATAATATTGGGAGACTTCAACATGCCTTTCACACCACTAGATTGATCTTCAAGATAAAAGGTCAGTAGAGATGCCTCAGACCCAAGGAACACCATAAACCAAATGGACCTAGTAGACACATACAGAATATTCCAAGCAACTACAGCTGAATTTACATTTTGTTCAGCTGCTCATGAAACCTTCTCTAAAATAGACCAAATTCTAGGCCACAAAGTGAGTACTAGCAAGTTCAAAAAATGTGACATAATCCCCTGCATCTTTTCAGACCATAATGGAATAAAAGTAGAAATCAACTGTAAGAAGACCCAAAGAAACCTCATAAACACGTGGAGACTGAACACCACACTGCTGAATGAGGAATGGGCCACAGAAGAAATAGGGGAGAAATTAAGAAATTCCTAGAAACAAATGAAAACAGAGACACAACATATCAAAATCTCTGGGATACTCTGAAAACATTATTAAGAGGAAAATTCATAGCATTGAGTACTCACATAAGAACAGAAAATCACCAAATAAATAACCTAATGACACACCTTAAAGCCCTTGAAAAACAGGAACAGTCTAACCCCAAAGCCAATAAAAGATTGTAAATTATAAAATCAGAGCAGAAATCAATGAAGTAGAGAATAAATAAAAAAATACAAAAAATCAACAAAACCAAAAACTGGTTCCTTGAAAAACTAACAGGATAGATCAACCACTAGCCAACCTAACCAAACAAAAGAGGAAATCAGCCCAAATTACTAAAATAAGAGATGAAAAAGGTGATATTACCACCAACGGCGTGGAAATCCAGAGAATTATCAGAAACTAATTTGAAATACTATACTCCAACAAAATGGAAAACCTAGAAGAAATTGACAAATTTCTAGACACATACAACATTCCTAAGTTGAATCAAGAAGGTATAGAAAATTTAAATTGACCAATAGCAATCAAAGAGATTGAAGCAGCAATAAAGAGCCTACCATCAAAGAAAAGCCCAGGTCCAGATGGTTTCCCAGGTGAACTTTATGAAACCTTTATAGAAGAATTAATCCCAATACTCCTCAATCTATTCCATGAAATAGAAATGGGACTCTCCCAAATATATTCTATGAAGCCAACATCACATTAATACCAAAACCAAATAAAGACAGCTCAAGAAAAGAAAACTACAGGCCTATATCATTGAGGAACTCAGACACAAAACTTCCAAACAAAATACTATCAATGCGCATTCAAAACCACATCAAGAAAATCATGCACCATGACCAAGTCGGGTTCATCCCAGGGATGCAAGGCTGGTTCAACATATGAAAAACAATCCATATTATCCTCCAAATAAACAGAACTAAAGACAAAAAACACATGATTGTTTCAATAGATGCTGAAAAAGCATTTGACAAAATCCAACACCCATTCATGATAAAAACACTGCAGAGAATGGGAATAGAAGGAACATACTTCAACATCATAAAGGCAATATACAATAGGCCTTCAGCCAACATCATATTGAATGGGGAAAAACTACAAGAGATCTCCTTAAAAACAGGAACAATGCAAGGATGTCCACTATCACCACTCCTTTTCAATATAGTACTAGAGACTCTAGCCAGAGCAATAAGGCAAGAGAAGGAATTCAAAGGAGTGATACTAGGAAAAGAAGAAATGAAACTCTCTATTTGCAGATGATATGATATTATTCTTAGAAAATGAAACTCAACAAAAAGGCTTATATAACTGATCAACAAATTCAACAAGCTGTGTGGATACAAAGTCAATCTTAAAAAATCAGAAGCTTTTCTGTATGCCAACCATAAATCCACTGAAAAAGAAATGCAGAAGACATTTCCACTCATGATATCCCCCAAAACAATAAAATACTGAGGAATAAACCTAACCAAGGATGTAAAAGACCTCTACAAGGAAAATTATAAAACATTAAATAAGAAATTGAAAAACATCTTAGAAGATGGAAAGACCTCCCATGCTCTTGGATAGGCAGAATAAATATCATCAAAAGTGGCCATTCTTCCAAAAGTGACCTACAGATTCAATGTAATACCCATTCAATTAACAAGGCCATTCTTCACAGACATAGAAAAATCAGTCCTTAAATTCATTTGGAACAACAAAAAACTCAGAATAGCCAAAGTAGTTCTCAGCAACAAGAACCATGCAGGAAGTATCAGAATACCTGACTCCAAACTATACTACAGAGCCATAGTTATAGAAACAGCATTGTATTGGCACAAAATCAGACACATAGACAAATGGAACAGAATAGAAGACTTAGAAACACATTCACACACTTACATCCAATTGATTTTTGACAAAGAAGCCAAAAGCATACATTGGAAAAAAGATAGCCTCTTTAACAAATGATGTTGGCAAAACTGGTTAGCCATACGCAGAAAATGGAAATAACCCCCACTTTCTCACCCTGCACAAGAATCAATTCAAGATGGATCAAAGACCTGGAAATTAGACCAGCGACCTTGCAGTTATTTGAAGAGGGCATAGGACCAACACTCCATCATATAGGCACAGGCAAAAACTTTCTTAACAAGACCCCAAAGGCACAAGAAGTTAAAGGAGGATCAATTGTGGGGTTGCAATTAACTGAAGAGCTTCTGTGCAGTAAAGGAAACTATCAAGAACCTCAACAGAGAGCTGACAGAATGGAAGGTTTTGCCAGCTACTCCTCTGATAGAGGACTAATATCTAGAATATACAGAGAACTTAAGAAACTCACCGCTAAAAACACAAACAACCCAATCAAAAAATGGGCAAGTGAACTAAATAGGCACTTCACAAAAGAAGAAATACAAATGCCCAATAAATGTATGAAAAAAATGTTCAACATCATTAGCAATCAGAGAGATGCAAAGCAAAACTACCCTGAGATTTCACCTAACCCTAATTAGAATGGCAATCATTAAAAACACAATAACAAATACTGGTGAGGATGTGGAGAAGTAGGTGCTCTAATACACTGTTGGTAGGATTGCAAATTAGTGCAACCACGTTAGAAAACAGTGTGGAGGATCCTCAGAAGACTGGAAATGAACATACCTTATGACCCAGCAATACCACTTCTAGGTATCTACCCAAAAGAATGGAAACAAAATTACCAGACTAATCCATGCATATCTATGTTTATAGCTGCACAATTCATAATTGCCAAACTATGGAACTAGCCAAGATGTAAATCAACAGATGAATGGATTACAAAACTATGGGATATGTACAAAATGAAATTTTACACAGCCATAAAGAAGAACAACATTATGTCATTTGCAGGGAAATGGATGGAATTAGAGAACATTATGCTTAGTGAGATTAGTCAGTTACAAAAAGTGAAAAGTCAAATGTTCTCCCTAATATGCAGAAGCTACGAGAATAGGGTGTAAGAGGGAGTCCAGACAAAAATGGAGAAAATCTTAGATGTGTAAAGAAGGTGATCTAACTGAGAGAAATGGGAGGGGGGAAGAGGGAAACTCCTTAATGCACAGGATTTACATACACAAATTTATCAAAGTCAACTCCTATGCTGAGCAGGAGAAGGAGAGAAGGGGAAGGGAATGGGGGTGGGAATTGGGGGAGGGCTAATTGACCAATGTGTGCATGTATACTTCTACCATCCTGAAACCCATCATGATGTATGATTACAATGCACCAATAAAAAAATTAATTAATAAAAGAAAAGAAGTGTTTTTTACTTTATGAAGTTGATCTCCTTTAATATTAACCCAGAGGTATAGATTACTTTTAATTATTTCCATTTTACAAATTTGCTTTTTAATGAAATATTGCCCTGTGCTTGAATTATGGAGGTCCAGCATTTATTCTCTATGTATTATACTCCTATTACTTTGGCCTAATTATAGAGTATGTTGAATTTATTGCAGTTGCATCTCTTTGCTGATATATATTGAGCCCATAGCCTCATTGATCAAATTAGGATGAAATATTCATTTGTGAACCATCTGTGGTAAAAGGATAGGCTCTTCTTTAAACTAATCATGTCCACACCCATCAGTGAGAGTAGAGGCAGTTTCCTTTAGATAAAGTTTCCTTTATGTTGTCAAGAAGTAAATAGATGTTTATTCAGCACCAACAATTTCTATCACAGTAATCCTTAGCAATGTGATTGACACTTTTTGAATTTTATGTCTTTATCCAATTTCCTAATATTGATATTAGATAAGGTGAGACTCAGAGATACCTCCAGAGGTCACTATTCAAAATGGCCTCTATTTGCTAATTAGAGGCTAAGTATTAATTTTAAAATCATATAGAACTCATAGAATCCAGTGTTTCTAAAATACATTAAGTTGTGAGATGTGTTAAAATATGTAGCTAATGAGGAAACTCCAAACATTTACTGAGCACCTTCTATGTGCCAGGTAGTTTTCTGAGCACTGGTGATTTACTGTGAACCAAATAGATAATGCCTGCTTTCTTAAGAGTTTATATTTTAATTCAAGGAAGGGAAGTTAATAAATAAATGGTATGTTATTAACATATCAGATTGTGATAAAGATGGAAAAAATGAAGCAAACTAGGAGAAGAGGAGGCGATAGGGTATAGTGGAGGATTGCCCTTTAAATAGCATAGTTAGTTAAAAACTCAGTAAGAAGAAAGTAAAGATATGGAGGAGGTAAAGATACCTGAACATTTCCAGCAGATAGAAACAAGGAAGAGTTCAGTAAGCAGGATGGAGGCCTGAATGACTGAAGTCAAGGGGGAAGAGCAGAGGAAGAGGTCAAAAAGGGCAAAGGGGGGATAGAAATCATGTTGAGCTATGATAATATGGGCCATTTTAATGGTTTTGATTTTTATTCTCATGGAAATGAGAAGCACTAGAACATCTTAATTGTGACATAATGTAAATTACATCTTTGTGTGTGTGTGTGTGTGTGTGTGTGTGTGTGTGTGTGTGTGTGATACTGGGGATTGAACCCCAAGGCATTCTACCTTCATGTTATACCCCAGATCAATTTTATTTCTTATTTGGAAACAGGGTCTCACTAAGGTGCCGATGCTGGCTTCGAACCTGTGATCCTCCTGTCTCAGCCTCCCAAATACTGGGATTATAAGCATGCGCCACCATGCCCAGCTCTAAATTACATCTTTAAAAATACTTTTCTGTGTACTGTGTTTGACAACTTTAGGAAGATGGAAGATGAAGGCAGAGTTGGGAAATCACTTGGATGACTGTTGTGGTGATCCACGTAAGAAAGGATGTGAGCGGGAGGCAAGTTGGTGGCAGCCCATGTGTTGATAAGAGGTCAGATTCTGAACACATTTTGGAGATAGTAGTAATAATACTTGCTGACAGATTCTATGTAGATGTTAGGGTAAAGGGGAAACAAAAGACACTTCCCAGTCCTATGCATCTAAATGATTGAGCTGCTTTGTACCAAAATGAGAAAAACTATAGGTTATTTAGGTTCAAGGAGAAAAGCAAAATTGTGATTTTAATTACATTAAGTTCAAGACATTTGTTAGATATTAAAATAGAGATATCTACAAGTAATGCATTATGCAATTCTAAACTTTATAGGTGAGATCCATAGATATAAAAAATTGGGAGTTACCAAAGTATACATTAGATAAAACCCCCAAGTGTAGGTAGACATGGGTGATGCCACTTCTAAGACCTAGGAGCATTCATACTTTTAGAAGCTATGGAAATGAAGAGGAATTAGCAAAAAAGGCGGAGTAATAAGAGTCAGTGAGAGAGGAAAGAAACTGGGAAAGGGTTGAGTACAGGAAGTCAAGTTAAGAAAAGTTTACCAGAAGCTGGGTCTGGTGACACACACTTGTAATCCCAGTACTTGGGAGGCTGAGACAGGAGAATCGCAGGTTCATAGCCAGCCTCAGTAACTGAGACCTCTTCAACTTTGTGAGACTCTGTTTCAAAATAAAAGAATAAAATAGGTCTGGGGGAATAGCTTGGAAGTAGAATGCCCCTGGGCTCCATTCCCAGTACCACACACACAAAAAAAAAAGAAAGAGAAAGAAGAAAGAAGAAAGAAAGAAAGAAAGAAAGAAAGAAGAAAGAGTTTCCCAGAAGAAGGTAGTAGTAATTAAGTTTGTCAACTACAGCTGATAGGTCAGGTTGAGGATCAGTGTTTTTGATAAGGGAAGATTGGGAAGGGTGTGGGGAGGTAAAAATCTGACTGGATTATATCCAAAGGAAGAATGGAGAAGGAAGAATTATATATGTTAGTGTAGACAACCCTTACAGGTAGTTTTGCTGAAGAAGAGGTAAGAAAAAAGCCCAAAGAAATGATGTCAAAAAAGTGTTGTCCTTTAAAGATATGAGATGACATTTAGTGCACACTTGTACATATAAGCAGCTAAGGAATGAGTCAACCGGAGATGGCCCACAACATTAAAAAGCAGGATCAGAGCTGGGCACAGTGGCACAAGCCTATAATCCCAGTACTGGGACATTTGTGCTGTGCCTATAATTTTCCTCTCTCTCTAATCATCATCATTCTTTCACTCCCTCTCCTCTGTGTATTTTTCATTAATACACAAGCATACTATCTTTGTTCCATCTTAACAGCAACACTCTTGAACCTGTGATCCTCCTGTCCTGGGAAACTGAGACAGGAGGATCACAGGTTCAAGACCAGCCTCAGCTGCATAGCGATAAATAAAATAGGGCTTGGAGGGGGTGTACCTCAGAGGTAAAATGTTCCTGGGTTCAATCCCCAGTACCACACACATACACAAAGGAAGAAGCAACCAGTAAATATCTGTGTCTTCAATGCATATAAGCCATTTACAAATAAATGGTAGATATTTTAATATATTTTATACCCCCAAAAGTCAGTTTTCTGCTTAAAAATGCCCAAGATTATACTGTGTTATATATTCATGAGTATTTATAGATTATGCTATATATTCATAAGAGTAAATGGATTGTGTGAAGATTTGTTTATTACTGATTTAAGAATGCTATGATTAAGAAAACATAAAGAATAAAAGGTCCATTTAAAGAGCACACCTATTCTCTGGTATACATCACATCACATGTTAGAGCACAAGTCTTAAAATTAAGAAGACTAAAGTCACATCAAGAATCTTTTCTGAACACAATGGTATGAAACTAGAAATAAATAGCAGGAGGAATATCAGAAAACTCAAAATATATAGAAATTAAATAACAAGATGCCCATTCTCACCACTATTATTCAACATAGTACTGCAAATTATAGCCGGGTGATTAGACAAGATAAAGAAATAAAAGTCATCCATATAGGAACAGAAGAAGAAAAATTTTCTGTTTTTTGATGGCATTATCTTATATGCAGAGAACCCTAAAGACTCCATCAAAACTGTTAGAATTTATAAAAAATTCTGTAAAATCGATGTTCATAAAATTGGCATACAAAAATTGGTGGCATTTCCATAAACAGACAATGACTATCTCAAGAAATCAAGAACACAATCCCATTTGCACTAGCAAAGAAAAATACTTAGGAGTACATTTAACAAAGGAGATGAAAGAGCTATACACTGAAAACTATGAAAAATTGATAAAATAATTTAGAGAAGACAAGAATAAATGAAAAGATATCCTGTGCTGATGGAATAAAAGAATTAGTATTGTTAAAATCTCTATACTACCAAAAGTGATCTATGGATTCAACACAATCCCTATCAAAATGTTAATGTCAGATTTCATAGAAATAGAAAACAAAATTCTAGTATTTGTATGGAACATAAAAGACCCCAAATAGCCAAAGTAATGTTGAGCAAAAGGAGCAAAGTTGGAGGCATCGCATGGTAGGATATGGAGAAAAATGCACCAAGTGGTATGTGCATGTATCTTTGTATCGCTTTGAATCTCACTATGATGTATATGATGTACCATGCACCAACAAAAGTATTTTAAAAAAATAAAAATATGTGATATAGCTATTTTAATCAAAACAGCATTGTACTAGCATGAAAAGAGACACATTGAACAATGGAACAGGGTAATAAGCCCAGGATTAAGCCCAAGTATTGACTATCAATTGATTTTCAACAAAGGTGCCACTGGGGAAAGAACAATCTCAATGAGTGGTGTTCGGAAAGCTGTGTATCCACATGCAGAAGAATGGAACTGGACCCTTATCTTACTTCATGTACAAAAATCAACTCAAAACAAATTAAAGGCTTAAATGTAAGATCAGAAACTAAATTAAACCTCCACAACATAAATCTGGCAATGATTTATTTGATAAGATCCCAAAAGCACCGGCAATGAAAGCAAAATTAGGCAAGTGGAACTCTATCGAACTAAGAAGTTTCTGCATGGTAAAGGAGGCAATTAACATAGTGAAGGGGCAGGCCACAGATTAGGAGACAATATTTGCCAATCATGCTTCTGACAAGGGGCTAGGATCCAAAATGTACAAGAAATTCAAAAGCTCAAGAGTAAGAAAGCAAGCCACTTAATTGAAAAGTGAATAAAAGCTCTGAAAATACATTTCGAGGAAAAGAAAGAAGAAAAAGAAAGGAAGGAAGGAAGGAAGGAAGGGCAGACCAAGCATTTAAAAAATGCACCACATCTCTAACCATCAGGGAAATGAAAATTAAGAGCACAAGGAGATATCACTTCACTCCTGTTAGAATGGTTATTATAAAAAGATGACTGATAATAAGGATATGGAAGAAGAAAATTCTTTGTATACTCTTGATGGGAATGTAAATAGCACAGCCATCTTGGAAAATAGTATGGAGGTTCCACAAAAACTAAAAATAGAATTACCACAGGATCCAGACATCCTACTTCTGGCTATATATCCAAAGAAATTGAAATCTGTGTGCATTCTCATGTTAATTACAGCAATATTTGCAATAGCCAAAATATAAAAGAAGTAAGTGACCATCAATAAATAGATGGATAAAGAAGATGTGGTACGTATACATGATGAATACTGTATGGATTGAAAAACAGAAGGAAATTCTGTCATTGATGACATATGGATGGAACTGAAATACATTCTTTAAGTGAAATAAATGAGGTACAAAAGTACAAACTGTATGATCTCACTTATATGAAAAACCTTAAAAAGTTGATCTCATTGAAATAACACCAGAAAGTCTATAGAGGAGAGGCAGGGATGAGAACAGGAGAGATGTTGATCTAAAGATACATTTCAACTAAACTGGAAGGATAAGTTTGAGTGATATACTGTACTGTATGGTGACCATAGTAAAAAAAATTAACTTATAGTATGTTGCAAAACTTAAAAATAATAGATTTTCAACATCCTCACCAAAAAATAAGTTGCTGAGGTGATGGATATATGAATTAGCTTGAATGAATCTTTATATAATTTATACATAGACCAGAATATCACATTGTGCCCCAAAATATACATGATTATTATTTGTCAATTAAAGATAAATTAGTAAAAATATAAAACAAAAAGAAAGAGGAAAAAGGCTAATTAGGGCTTCTGACACTTATGGATGGATCAGTGGAGTTAAGGTTTATAGGGGCCTCAATCTGTTAATTATCTGTTGCTGTATAATCAAACATAAAGGTTGAAAAGCTCATGCATGTTTTATTTTAGTTTCCATGAGATGCAGGTTAGCTGGTCCCTCTGCTCATGTTCTCCTTTGGTTGAAACCGAGGTGTTGGCCAGGGTTACACTTCTCGTCTGAGGTCCAGTATCCTCTCCCAATCACATGTTGTTGGAAGAATTCATTTTCTTAAAGCCATGTGACCGATGTCCCTTTTTTCTTGCCAGCTATTGGCCCAAGACATCTCTCAGTGCCTAGAAGCTTCCTATTGCTTCATGCCACATAGATGCAAGGGTAGTTCATAGCGTGGCTATTTGGTTTTCTTCCAGGTCAGCTGAAGCACATTTTTTTTTTTTGCGGTACCAGGGATTGAACCCAGGGGAGTTCTACCTCCATGCTACATCCCCGGCCCTATTTTTTTATACTTTATTTTGAAACCGGGTCTCACGAGGTTGCAGAGAGCCTCACTAAGTAGAGAGAGAGAGAGAGAGAGGGAGAGAGAGAGAGAGACAGAGGGAGAGAGAGAGAGAGAGCTGAGGCTGGCCGCGAACCCGGATCCTCCGGTCTCCGCCTCCCAAAGTACTGGGATTACAAGCGTGCGCCACCACACCCGGCCAGAAGCATATTTTTCTGACATCTCACCTTCTTTCAAAGACTCTTCTGATCAGATCAGGCCTATCCCTCCAAAAATCTCTTTGGATTACTTTAAGTCACCTGATTAGCAGCTACACATAGGTATGATATACACAGGTTCCTCACACACTCAAGGGAAGGGTATTGCACAAACCATGTACACCAAGGGATGGGAATTTGGGGGCATCTTAGAATATTGCCTACCTTAGATAGTAAATTCCTAGATGGAAATGAATGTGGACTCCTCCCACCACTATTGGCTATTTGGCTCTTTGTAGCTGGGAAGAAGAGTAAAGATATAACTTTGAGAAGGCCATTGCGTTATGGGCAAGTCCCCAGTTGCAGGAAGGGCCTTGTTGCCCGAGGGTAGCCTGTGGTGGCAGGAAAGGAGAAGCTGCTGCTGTTTTGTATCATTCCATTCTCAACTTCCTACAGACTCTTTGACCCCATTATGTATATAATGAGATTGAAGCAAAACTGCATGTTAGTATTTGTTGGTTTTATTTGTGCTCTTGAATTTCTATAGGAGATTATATATAATATTCCTAGTCCACCCCACCCCTGGAAATCAGATCATTTACCATTCCCCATTCCTCAGGCTACCACTGGCCCTTGGCCAAAATGTAACTGAGGAGAGTGATAGAGATGCACACTAGATAGCAGCCTGAATTTGAACAAGGCATGGAATCAGGTGCTGGCTTAGTGACTGGTTTGTGAGATTAGGAAAATTACTTACCTTCTTAGCTTCAGGTTTCCCTTCTGCAAAATGAAGATAGCAGCCTCTGATAGACCTGACTGATAGGATTGCTGCAGGAAGCAAGTAATGGATGTAAAAGTCATTTGAAAAATGTTAGTGGACGGGAAAGCCAAAGTCCTTGTTTTCATGGAGCATGTATCTCTGAGCATTCAGTGAAGATTCTTGGAGGGCTTGAGAGGTCACCTGGCTCAAATTCCTCACTTTACAAATAATGGGGGATGAACACGGAATTTAATGGCTGAGTTTATGTAAGTGTGGGCAGAGAACACGTATTTATCCAACAAGGCATTTTTCCATTCTTAATCTCAGTTATTTCCAGGACCAATTCAATAATATGAAATTATCAGAGAAGTCGGCCATGGTGGTGCACAACTGTAATTCCAGTACTTGGAAGGCCGAGACAGGAGGATTGTATGCTTGAGGCCAGCCTCCTCAATTTAGCGAGACCCTCAGCAACTTAGTGGGAATCTTTTTCAAAATAAAAATTAAAATGGCTGAGGGTATAGATCAGAGGTAGAATGCCTCTGGTTCCAGTCCCCCCAAAAAAAGAAGAAAGAAGAAAGAAAGAGGGAGGGGAAAGAGGGAGGAAGGAAGGAAGACACATAGACCTATGGAGCAGAATAGAAGACTCTGAAACAAACCCACACACCTACAGCCAAATGATTTTTGACAAAGGGGCTAAAACACCCAATGGAAAAAGGATAGCCTCTTCAACAAATGGTGCTGGCAAAACTGGCTAACCATATGCAGAAAAATAGAAATAAACCCCACTTTCTCACCTTATACAAGAGTCAATTCAAGGTGGATCAAAGACCTAGAAATCAGAACAGAGACCTTGTAGCTACTCGAAGAGGGCATAGGCCCAACACTTCAACACATAGGTACAGGTAAAGACTTCCTCGACAAGACCCCAAAGGCACAGGAAACTAGAATGAGGATGAATACGTGGAATTGCATTAAACTAAAGAGCTTTTGTGCAGCAAAGAAAACAATCAAGAACCTCAACAGAGAGCTGACAGAATGGGAGATTTTTGCCAGCTACCCCTCTGACAGAGGACTCATATCTAGAATATACAGAGAATTTAAAAAAATCACCACTAAAAAAACAAATAGCCCAATCAAAAAATGGGCAAGTGAACTAAATAGACACTTCACAGAAGAAGAAATACAAATGGCCCATAAATGTATGGAAAAATGTTCAACTTCATTAGCAATCAGAGAGATGCAAATCAAAACTACCCTGAGATTTCACCTAATGCAAATTAAAATGACAATCATTAAAAACACAAACAACAACAAATGCTGGCGAGGATGTAGAGAAGTAGGAACTCTAATACACTGTTGGTGGGATTGCAAATTAGTGGAAAACAGTGTGGAGGATCCTCACAAGAATGGGAATGAACCTACTGTATGACCCAGCAATACCACTTCTAGGCATCTACCCAAAAGGACAGAAACCAAACTATGTACACAATGGAATTTTACGCAGCCACAAAGAAGAACAAAATCACATCATTTGCAAGGAAAGAGAGAGAACTGGAGAACATTATGCTAAGTGAAATTAGTAAGTCACTGAGTGAAAAGTCGGATGTCCCCCCTAATATGGAAGCTAGACAGAATGGGACTTAGAAGGGACTCCCGACAAAGAAGAAGAAAACTTTAGATGGACAAAGAAGGTGACCTAACTGAGGGAGTTGGGAGGGGGGTGGAGGGAAACA